>LPNX010957153.1:605130-644044 GCA_001517045.1 Pseudotsuga menziesii
GCAGTGTGGACTACTAAGTCCGTTATGGATCAAGATACAAAAATAGCGCAGCTGGTTACTTCTTTTAGAGACCGTGGTCTGACCTGGTTCATGAAGTTATCCAGCACTCAGAACCACGCATTTCATGATATAAATGCAGCAATGATAAAGGAATTTAAGAAGCCAAAATCAGAGTCGCAGTGTATCATGGAGTTGAAAGAGATTCAGTAGAGGCATGGAGAATCGGTGTGGGACTTTGATCAAAGATTCAAAGTTTTGCTGGACCAAGTCAACTTCCCCATTGGACCTACGCAGAACAAGGAATGGTTTATTGTAGCGTTGCTACCGCATATCATAACTCCACTCATGCAACAGAAGGTTTCTAACCAGCAGGAGGCTCTGGAAATCGTGATGAATCTTGAAACCACTCCTATCGGAGACAACTATGGTATTGCTCAAATCCAAGTGCAGTTGGCAGCGATGGCTCTGGAGCTTCGCGATATGAAGAAAGGAAAAACCGGTCGTGAAGAGGTTTGGTGAACACAATGTCGGACAGAAGGTCACGACAAGGAACAGTGCCCTGTGGTAAGGAATTACCTGAATACTGGTGCACCAAACCCGTTCAACCCTACTGTTCTATATTGTGAAATCTGTCAGACAACTAGCCAGCATCGACGTGAGAATTGCTATTTGCTACAGAGGTATGTGCAAGTCCCCAAGAACCCTTACTGCAAATTCTGTAAGTATGTAGGACATAATGAAGACGAGTGCCGCAGTTATGACCTCATGAGAGAACGCACCTATGACGCCTATCGTGTGCAAAATGAAGGACAGAGCAATGATGGCTATGGTTACTGCGGTCGTGCATCCGGTAGAGGCACTTCTGGAGAGCGTGGGCATGGTGGTATGGCTGGAAGAGGACGTGGTCAGGTGGTGTGTTACAACTGTAACCAAGTCGGGCATCTAGCGAGAGATTGTCGAAAGGAAAATACGACATGTTGGTATTGCCAAGTAGTAGATCATGTGATCGAGAAACGCCCACAGTTGATAGCTAAGATTCAGGAAAGAAATGATGGCCCTACTCATAATATTCAGATGATTTCCATCTAGCAAAGACCTGCCCCAGCCATTAATGTTGTTACACGGAGTGGAGCTACAACACACATATAGAATATGGTGAAACAGCCTGATGAGGCTTGGGCCCCAGAAAAATTCCCAGCAATTGATATTGAAAAAGAACAAGAGACAATCATGGAAACCAAGCGTGATTTTGTTGATCCTAGCATAGCAGTAGTCCCCATGCAGCAACATTAGCAAGAGTCGCAGTTGCAAGAAGCTTCAACGGATAAAGTAAGTACACTATCCTCCTTTTTACAGAGCTGTATGAAACTCTTAAGGAATCAGAATGCTTTAAAGGAGTTGCAAAAAGTTCTTTCTTTCTATGAACCTCAGAGAAGAGTTGATAAGGAGAAAACTGTTAATCGTGTCCGAAGAACTGGTAGGGAAATGAGATTGAATGCCCAGATATGAGAGTATGATATGACTGATGTTATCTTGGACCTAGGATCAGAGGTGAATGTCTTAACCAATAAAACCTAGGAACAAATGGGACAACCTACCCTTGACTGGTCTCCTATACAGTTGATATTAGCCAATCAGCAGAAGATTTTACCCCTAGGACGATTCCCTAATGTTCTAGTAGATATTGATGGTGTCTGTACTGTAGTAGACTTTGAAGTTATTGAGATCATTGACAACATGAATCCATATCTAGCCTTGTTAGGAATTGAATGGGAAATGGCCAATGCTGCAGTCATTAACCTTAAGAAGAGACAGATGACCTTTGAAGGGAAATATTTGAGAGTCATAGTCCCACTGGATCCTTCTAAAGGAGATAGGTACATAGAACCCCTCTGAGACAAAGATCAGGATGTGTTGGACCATATCTACAATATCATAGCGAAGGAAGAATATTATGTTGATCCTAATGCCGAAGGTATTATGGATTGGTAGTGTGACAGCTCCTGCATGACGGATTCAGATGATGGTCTAGAGAATTGGCAGAACAGATTGTATGTGCTACATGGCCACCGTTGTGCAAGAATTACCAAGTCTCATAGATGGCTTAGCTCGCAGACAAGATCCTTACCTAATATTGATGGTTCGACAGACCCAGAAGAGTTTATTGAGCAATTGTCAGCCCAGATACCAGACTCACAGAAAATGAAGACTTTGGATTCAGCATTTAGAGCTATAGCAGCCAGATGGTGGAATGGTCACAAACAGTGCATTCCTAGTTGGGAAGCTTGTCAGAAATCCCTTCGTGTAAGAATTGTGGATCATCCCTAGGAGGTGCGCAGCAGGATCGATGGGCCGAGTGGCTTGTAGGAACACTTGAAGCACTATTACCAAGCATGGAAACATGCACCCCGACGGGTACATAGGAATATACATATCTGGGCACCTGTAGTAGAGAATTGGTACACAGTGGTTGGGATTCGGCATATGTCCGGTGACAAAGAAATAATCAAGTACTGACCTATGGGATCGAAGCTCACAGCTTGGTCATAGAAATTGTCAGGATGTGCCGAAGGTCAATATGGGGTCGAAGCTCCTTATTGTGACGCAGCTGCAGATCTGGTTGCGCTGCAGCCCAAAAGCCGATCATTGGAACACTGCCGATTTTGTGGCACCGATACTTTAATTTCCTTAATTGCCTGTCCTAATGATATTCACCGCAATCTAGCGCCGTGGAAACAGGATCTCTGCCAGATTTGGCGCCTTCAATGCACATTTATGGCAGATTTTGTCGATGGATTGTATATGACGCCATTCGGGTACGGGGAAATCGCATTCCACATTTCCTTGAGTTTCACAATTGAACCCATGTCAGCTGAGCGTGAAATCCAGGACCTATTGAGAGAATTTGAACAGACAGTTCTGCAGTGCATTTTCGCCCCTCCACCTGAGCCTGCAGCCCATGAAGAGACTCTACCAGCAACAACTCCGCCAATGCAGACACGATCTGCCAGGAAACGGTTTAAGCCAGAAATTCATTCTAAGCGGAACGAAGACCGACACAAACAATCTGAGCAAACATTGGACGATCCCGGAATGGATCCACCTGGTTCAACAGAGGTCCCAGTTGAAGGAGAGGAGAACATTGCACCATAGCGGCCACCATATCTTCAGCCTATTCGACCAGGAGTTAAACCGCCTCGACGGAAAGCTAAGTTTAGTATATCCACCCCTTCGCTGCCACCAGGTGTCAGCTGGTTGGAATTATGATGGGGAAAATAGACCGGCTTAAGTATGCCGACCACGACACGAATGATCGTGGGAAGTTTCCACAGTTCGCACCACCCCAATACTTACACTTTGTTAAATATCCAGAGACTGGGGAAACCTTGCTGGAAGTAAAACAGTGGGCTGCTGGCTTGGATCTAGCTATTTTGCTGAAGATGCTCGATGTTCCCCATTTTGGTCGCAGCACACAGGTCACCATCGTGGTCAAGCAGCTGCTGGCGTTAGCGCATGACGGCTACCTATGGATCGGCGACAAGAAAATTCTTATTAATGGTGAGCTCATTCATAGAATCACAGGTTTACCAATGGCGGGGCCTGATCCGGGGATAGAATTTCCCTTAAAGCATGAAGACATGAAGCTCGCACAAAGCATGAAGGACCGCTTTGGCTTGACGAAGGGGAAACGTAGGTATCACACTTCCGTGATTCAAGAGCAGAACATTCGCTTCACAGCTGAGCTCTTAGCATGTAAGATAATGTGGAATTGTAGACCAACTGAAGTGCCTACTTCGGTTATTAGAATTTCTATGAATTGTGCCGAAGGTTATAGCTACAACTGGGCAGCGTATATTGCGAAGGAATTCCTTGAAGATGCTCGCGACGCGCAGGAGAAAGGTAGGCCCTTCCACTACTCATGGTTGATTATCCTCATCACAATGGTAGGATGGCAAGGACCTACTGAAGCACAGTTTGCTGCCGTACCAGCGCACATGCCTAGCGCAGCTCAGTATGCATCACTGTGGGTTTCACAGGATAAATCCCACCAACAGATGACGAACATTGTATTTGTCTTTTATATGATGGGTGTCTCGTATGATATTATAAAAACCCCATGTCTTAGTAATGAATTATTCTCTCAGTATGATGGAGCAGTTAATTTCAGGGCTGATATGCACCATATTTTTATCCAGGCTTGCGCAGACAAGAAACATCAATGGTTTAAGTTACCTTATGTAGTGACTAAAGATGAAATCCTCGCGATAGTACAGTAGTGGCCGATAGAATGGTTGAAAGACACAGGGAAAAAGCCTAAGATTCCAGTCCCTCCCATCACCGATGTGGGCGCAGGCCCTAGCCATACGCAGCAGTAAGAAACCCCTGAAGACAATGACGAACAAACTGAGTCACAGAAGAGTGGAAGCGACCAAGGTGGAGATGGTGGAGATGAAGAGGAAGGAGAGGAATCGGTCAACACTGTTTCAGACCCTAATCGGCAGGATAAGCGTAAGACGCCAGAGCCAGAGGAAGTGAACAAACCCCAGTCCCGAAAGAAAATGAAGGCGTTGAAGGACAAGAATATTATCGAGGAGGCTAGCCTGACAAGTGAGGAGCTTTCTCAGGCCCTATCGAAGTCCACAGCAAATCTCACCCAGAAATGGTCAGAATTTGTAGATACACATTTGCAGGCCCTCACCGGTGTAACGAAGCACATTTCGGAGTTGAATGACTTAGCAGAGAAATCGCTGAATGGAGCTTCAGCAAGTAGTGCCCCGATAAGCGCGCAGCCCGACCTAAGGCAATGGCCAGCTAGAGAAAACAAGGGCCAAGTGTCAAGTGCTGCCCTCATCATAACTGATCCAGCATCCCGCGCAGAGATGAGCATGGTAGTAGGAATCGATTACACCAAGATGTCCACGATGGAATTGCATCTCTGCCAGTCAGCTATTGCGAAGGAAATCCATGCCCGAGACCGCTATTTGCAAGAAAAGTTGCAAGATACCAGGAAGCAAAATGATAGCCTTGCAGTGCAGCTGGAGGCCACGGAATAGAGAAAGAGGGATGCAGAACATAAGCGGATTACCTTGGTACGAGTTTTGGATGAGGCATGTCGAAGTCTTCCTGAATTCAACATACAATTGGTAGAAGAGCCAGAACAAAGACTAGTCAGGCTTAAAGACTATGCACGACAGTCACGCAGTGGAATAGAGAAGCTTAAAGCAGAACATGACGCTCAGATTGCGGAGCCCCAACTCCGCATCACTCCGGAGAGCCCACCAGAAGTCAAGGAGCAACGCTGAGCAGCCATTCAGGCCTCCGTAGAAAAAATCTCGGATATGGTGAGCAGCGTAGCAAAGCTACTAGAAGACAACGTTGAGGCCTAGACTACACTACAGGAACATCCAGAAGTCAGACAGCTACAAGAAACCACCAGGCAGCAACAAACAGAGCTGGATGAAGTAAAAGTGGCCATTAAGACTCTGCCGCCGATGGAGAAAATGCTCAAGGTAAAGCAAAGCAATGAACTCCAGCAGGAAATTGAGTCATGCAGAGCAAGAGCAACAGAAGTGGAAAATTCTCTGCAGCCACTTATTAGCGACACTTTCGAGTTGAGTACTGCTGTGGACACCCAACTCAAACTTCTGAAGGAATATGATACATTTGCGCAGGGAAAGGCCAGCGAAACATCAGCCACAGTATTGCAGGAGTTGGTCGAAAAGGAACAAGCAGCTGACGATATTAGGTGTGGTCTCAACAAGCAGTACACTCTCCTTGCTGACAAAATTCATGGATCATACGAACAGTCGAGTGTCCTGGGACGGGCCACTAGTGAGTCTTAGGGGCCTGTTGGGGCGCGCACCCTAATGATCCTTAAGGTGGGTAACTCTGCGGGTTTTGGGGAGTTTGTAAGCGGAGTTACGGCTCAAAATAGTCTTAGAGGTGTTGGGGTTGAGTCAAAGTCCTCTTGTTGTAATAAACCCATGGTTTAAGTCCAGGGTTTAGGGTTCGGGGTGCCCATGGTTTAAGCCCAGGGTTTTGTAATAAGTGCGCTGTATAAATATGCACTCTTGTAAAGAAGTAAGGTTAGGATTTTTAGGTAAGAGGAATTGATGCGAAGCTAAGGCTATTTTTGTAAGGAAAGGTTAATTCCCAGCTGTGTGCGTGGATGACCTCTGTAGCTGTGTGCACAGAGGGTTTTGGGTGATTAAGGAAATCTGCAGTTGTGTGCACAGAGGCCTGTAGCTATGTGCGTGGCTTTGAGGACTTGAAGGGATCTACAGCTGAGTGCGTAGATCAAAATTGTGGTTTTTGTAGAAAGATTGAATAAAACACAATTCTGTGGACGTAACCCCTACACTGGGGTGAACCACGTTATATCTTGTGTCGTGGTTCTGTGTGCTATTTCTGTTGTGTTTCTTTCATGCATTAATATCTATATATCTGATAAGTAAATATCACTGCTAGATAATAACTTCGCTGTGAATTCCCAGGAAAGGGTTGCGCAAGGCACTGTTTGTTTTTCTAACCGCGAAGCTAAATAAGTGAATGTTAAGCTCTGTGATTTATATTTATATTCTGTTAAAATATAAAGGTACAGTGATATCCCTCTTCTGCTTGTAGAAACCTGGTTCTACGGCATCCCATAGTTGTTTCGGGTGAGACTGCAACCTGTTCGCAAGTTTTTGCCGAAAGGGCCAACATTGTGGGTCTTTTGTTGGTGCGAAGTTAAAGGTATAAAACCCATGTCTGCCCTATATCCCAACAGATAAGCTAAAAGAACATCAAATAATCATTATACAACACCAAGAAATACAAAAGAAAAAACAGAAAGCATGGCATGACTGAAACATCATAAAAAAAAACTTGTCGGTTGGAGACCTTGCATTGTTGTATAACATTTGAGTTAAAGGTAAGTTGAAAAACTGCAGACAAAGTGGATGGGACATTATATCGTTGAATAAATCAATGCCAACAGATCAGTTTGACTGAGAACATTATGAGAAAAAGTATTTTAGAAACTGGTTAGTTGTGCCTGATTAAAGCGGTATGAAAACTGAAAAATCTATAAAAAAACGGTTTCATAACTGTGTAAACAAAAAATTGAAAAACAGAATCTATAAAAACCTTAAAATTACAACAAAAGAAACAATCTAGCAAAATCAAAATGATAGGGAATTACTCTCGGGAAGGAAGTACCATAATAACATCCGGAAGAATTAGTAACCGACAACATAAGCATTGACATGACGAAGACTTCCCAACCCACCAACATTCTCACAACAATGATGCATATCAACCAAAAGGAGTCCCAATGGTCCAATAAAATCATCATGATCATCGATAGAAGGAGTAAAAAAATTAGCGTGCATTAAAAGAACTTCCAACAGAGCGTCCTTCACAGTTAAATCCTCCATTAATATCTTCATCGACGAGATCATTGTTCTCTCCGCCTATAAATACCACATCAGATGAAGATTTCACATCATTCTATGAATAACTAGAGAGACAGAGATATCCGAATCCCAAGAATAAGATACCTATTCAAGAACCAAAGCAATTTACCAATAGAATGGCACCAAAGAAGACAAGATCTGCAACCAATAAAACTAAAGAGCTATAAATTGCCACAACCCCATTGATACAAAGTATGGAAAACATAAGCAAAGAAAAAGTTTAGGAATCATCATGGTCGATACTATGGGAAGATATCGAAAAATGGGCATATGAAGACAAGAAAATGACAACATGGGCTCAAAAAGTAAACGCCCGCACCATTATGAGTTACATAAATGCACCTCTCATGGAAATCTTTAGGGGGGAAAAGAAATTATAGAAAAATTCATCATTAGTTAGTATCACAATGGGAAATTCTACTTTGACAAACCTATTAAGGTATCCAATGATGTCATTTATAGAGTTACAAGATATCAAACAAGGGTGAACCAGTTCCTGTACGTTCAAAACAAGGGTTGGTCGAAAAACTAACAAGAACTCCAACTGAGAAGAACTCTAAAATACTGGTAATCAGCCAGATTCAGTACACCACACCTAAGATAGTAGAAAAAATTGTCTCTACGGTACTAACAAATATGACGCACGGATGTGATTTAAGAATCGACGTTTTGGAAGATGTCAAAAACATAGAGGATACAGGAAAAAAATGCCATTGGGAGCAATACTTAGATGATCTTGTCAATAATATCTGCATTAAATGTCAATATGAAGGCACAACAATTAGTTTCCCATCTCTAATCATATGGATTGCGATGTATTACATATGACCTATCAAAGACCCACAATTCCTTAAGCCGATGAGATTCCATATGTGGAATTTCAAGCCATTTTCATCGGCTAGGAATTCTCAGGAACTAGAAGCGGCCAAAGTCTTATTAGACAACTGGTTCCAAAATTTAAAGATCAAAATAGCTAGATGGAGGGTACCCCACAATATCCGAAGAAGTTTGTCGCTAACAACACACATCCAATTAGAGTTGGATCACATTATAGTATGGTTAATGTAGGGAGCCACAAGGAAGACTAAAACTCTCGATTATTATCCATTAGTCAAGGATATTTTTGTAGAGTTATCCCAATAATCTAACATCAAGGTGTCCATACTGATGCTTGCAAAGAAAAACGATCAGCCAATTGTCAAGCCCTTAACCGACCAGGAGAAAGAGGAATATTATGAAGTACATCTTCATATTAGCACTTTGACCTTCAAAGACACCCAAGTAGAGGAGGTAAACACTCTTCAAATAGTTATAGTACCACCGACAGAACAATCCCTTGAACTGACACAACAACAAGAGGAGGAGGATGAGAAAACATATGGGGAAACTCAGTCTGACAAACCAGAGCATGCTATGAAAAAAAAGAACATCCGACAACTAGATTATAAAAGTAATCCATTCAATGGAAAAGGGAAACACATACTCATTCTCCCATAGGAATATGATGATGAAGATGAGTTACATGCTAGAGCTGCTAAAATAAATGAGGATGCTGCTAAGAGTAAGGTATTTGTTAAAGAATAGTTCAAAATATTCATGGAATAAGAAGAAAAGAAGTAAAAAGAAAAAAAGGTAAGAGTCATCACCCTTATTGAAGTTGAGTCTGCTGATTTAACCACCACTCCACCATGCACATCCCCAACCTAGGTAGTCCTAGAAGAATTACCAAACCCGACCTCTGTTCCCCCAACAATCCCTTACATGCAAGCATTATCCAAAAAACTCAAACAAATATTTGATAAAGATAAAGACATTCAATATTTTAGCAACCAAATCCCCAATCTTTTCCCTTATGTTCAACAACTAAATACAATAAAACCAGTTGTCAACTCAAGCCCTTCACGACAACTTCTTGCAATTTACTAGCACCTTGAACAACCACAAAAGTCTGTACCAAAACCCCATATTTTCAGAGTTATTAAATCCACATTTCAAAGAAATATTGACAAAACTTCTCAAGTTGTCGCAACACACATTTCATCATTCATATAATCCATTGGAAATCCCTTACTTTCGATAAACGAAGTAGGTGAAGGAGCCATATCAGGAGAAATTGATGCAAATGACCAAACTAAAACATTAGCAATATATTAAGAAATGGTCATCCTTATTGATTCTATTGATCCTAATGAGCTTGTTGATTCAACACCATTAGTCGAGAATTCTATGCTAACAGATGTCATCCTAAACCCCCCATCGACTTCAAATCGCCTACCCTCACCTACACCACCTTCAACTTCAGTTTCACCTTCCACACCACTAACAACTACACAACCATCCACTAATACCATTTCTAAAACATAGTTGATAAAACCCAATTTACCAGGTAGTACAACAAAGAAACAATATACATAACCATTTCCAATAGTAGTATATGATGCACAAAATAGAGAAAAATATCGACGAAAAAGAAAAGAAATAAAAGAGAAAAAGAAAAAAGAGAAGGAACAATATCATATAACATCATCCATCCACCTGGATACACATAAAATCAGGGACAAATAATTGGACCAACTATTGGAGGCCCTCAACAAAGAATCCATAGTAAGGAAAGAAATAAGATAGGAAAAAATTGAAAAACCTAAAACGGAACAAGTCAAATTCCTAACAAAATGCAGAGATCTAGCACAACAAATCGTTATAGTACCAGAGGGAGTCAAAACCGACAGATCATTGGAATAGGAATACTGACTATTTTGAAGTGTCATGTCTAGCATTCAAACACAACTACAAGAAAATAAGTAAGAGCTGATGGGACAGACCTCTATATTGTTAAGAAATTAGTTTACAACATTTTCAAAATCTCACAAAGTGTTGAAAGAACATTTTGAGGAATCTAATATCACAGAGGAATTCCTAAGAAGTTGAGTCACATACTGTAGCCAAGTATTTTGGGAGCTAAGGAATACACAGGAACATATTAAATCACTAGTGATTTGACGAGGAGACACAAAAGAAATGAAAAAAAAAATTCAAGACCAACTTATGTTAGAAACAACAAAGTTGGACAAACTTTAGAAACAAGCACACCAATGGATAACTCAAGCCAATCCTAGCTTGGACAACCTCGACGATATTCGCCCGCACATGAAGAGATTACTTAACATTGCAGAGCAGAAAACACAATTTTCAAGTCCCGACATGAGTGATATTGTGGACTTGTCCAACAGAAAATGTCTAACTTGTGAAGCATCACAACCTTGACCATTGATATCTAGAAATCACTTCTACAATTGGAAATAATTTCAGCACTAGTTAGAATTTTTATCAGAATCCATTCTGGATATTTGTGTACAGAAATGACCATCAATCAAACAACATAGTACATATAAAGTCAATTGTAGGAACTACTTGAGATAATAATTTTTGTTACCTTCCCTATTTCTTCGTGTAACACCCCGATTTTGACCCCGTTGAATTAATGTATATGATGTAAATATTATATGGAATCATGACAAGGAGCTCAAGGCCAAGGCCCCATCATTGATTAATGTTTGGTATATAGGCGATCATGGTTGATGCATATGGCTTCTGTGCTGAGTCAAGCATGTTTGTAAACATCATGTAAATATGCAAATTAATGAAAAACCCACAGCCAGCTATGTCAATGCAACGAATAATGAGATGGGGGCATGATTTTCCTAAGGATAAGGGGGTGGGGAATGTTAACCTTGATCCAGCTTGGGGAAAATCCATGTTTCATGGGGAGAACCCATCAAAACTGTCAACTACCCTCTTTCTTGTCTTCTCTTCCCAACCATTTATTCTTCCAGAAGGTGGTTGTGGTAGTTATTTCCTAGAAGGGGAAGCGTATGGGAATATTTGAATTGGGTAGAGCACCCAATTCTAGAATGTCATGTTTTGCTTGCAGGGACAAGAAAACACCATATCCGTATGCTAGCTTGACTCATGCATTCATGTTTTGGTTTTACTCTCACGTTTAGAGAGTTGCAGTACGTTCTGGCTCATTGGATTCATCCATTCATCCATCCATCTTCATTATCCATTCATGGGGAATCTCTTCAGTAGCTAAGCTCTTCTTGTGTGTATATCCTTCGCGTTCTATGAGTGTTTTCCCTTGGTAGGACTGTGATTGCTACATTGCAGCGTTATCTTAAAATACAGAGTGTATGAGACCCTGTTACTCATGTTCTAGAGTAAGCCTGTGTTGTACAGTCTCCCTGTGGTTGTTGTATTGTGCACCCTTGTTCAGGTCTGAACTATGTACAAGACTTAGGAATGGTAGAGATGTATAATGTGCTTGATAAACCTAGTGTGGAACCTCACAATAAGATAAGAGTGGCTAGTGAACTTGCTATGCACGTCCTGAAGAGCATTGGAAGGGAAGGTGTAGCCTGAGGGATTGTGGAGTAGACAAAGGGATACTTCCTTGTGTTGGGTATGTAGGCAGTGGGGAATCCAGGCCACATAGATCTTGTGAAGGTGTTCTTAGCTCTGTAGATGAGCTCACTAGCTTAGCAGTTCTTCCTACCCGTTGTATTAGAAGCCTGATAAACCCAGCTGGAAAGATGGCTTGGATCGTAGCTTGATAAACCCATCTATTGGCTTAGTTGTGTCTTGTTGTGTTTGACCTGGTTAGTAACCTTTGGCTGGACATTTTGATAAACCCAACTGTGAATGCTGGCTTGGCTAGTTAGCCTAAGAAACCCAGCAGTAAGATTGCTTGATTGTGAACAGTTTGATAAACCCATTTGTTGGCTTAACTGGTCCTTAAGGTGAAGGTTGGCTTGACTGTGAACAGTCTGTGAAACCCAACTGTGAGATGTCTTAGCAGAGTGACCTATGAAACCCATCTGATGGGGTATTTTTTCCCTTACATCCTGATAAACCCATCTATGTTGGCTTGGCTGATTTGTATGGCACCCTTGGCTATGTATGAGTCTGCTAGTCTCCCCTTATTCTTGTAGGAAATCATTTCCAGCTCGGGGGTGGTAGTGTTGTTGAGAAACTAAGGAGAAAACTAGCCTATGGTTGGGAGGAACGTTGCAGTGACATAGCTGGTTGCAGGACAAGTTCTGTTCAAGATAAGTGTTCTTGTCTACACAATTCTCTACAACTGTATTTCTTGCATTGTAATTGCTTGATGGAATGTGATGAACATGTTGTTATATTTAATTAATGTATTGTTCTTGTGAATAACTACAATTAAAGGAATTTGTGTATGTTTTTCTCTCAATTCATTTTGAACTAAGTTGTAGGGTAGATTGGCCAGATTGGTAAAGGCCGGAATGATCAGATCAATCTAGTGACTCTAGTAAAAAAGATGAGTTTCCTGCTAGAAATCCTCTTTTATGAAAATTTGTAGGATTGTGGGATGCAGGATGTAGAATGACATTTCATAGATTTTTGTTTCCACAAATTTCCCTTCCGCAACTTCCTCTCCACAACTTGCAGGATGCGGGATGCGAGATGTGGGATCGCGGTGTCGCGATTTCCCTAATTCCCAATCCCGCAATTCAAGTCTCCATGCTATCAATTTTTGTGAGATGATTCTCCGTCGTTGATCTATTTCCGATGCAGCATGCAGGATGTGGGTTGCGGGAAGTGATATTGCAAGTTTTTTAAATTTTTGACCCTACAAATTGAGCTTTCCGCACCTTTGATTTTTGCGGGTGAATTCTGAGCCGTTGATTTGGTTCCAGCAAGTCAAGAGCTGGTTGACCGAGAATAGATCATCGATGATCACCTCTTGAAGTTGCAAGAAAGGGAAGAAGCAACAAAGACAAATATTTTTTAGTTGAAGAAGGCGTAGGATAGGATCATCGTCGAAAAGGGGCAACTGTGGGACAATAGAGATAGGTTGGAGAAAGCAGTTTTGAACGTTTATCAAGAAGTCCCAACTATGGAGGAGGACTTGGATATGACAGCGAAAGTGCATAATTTATGGAAGATCATCATAGGATTCAAGAAAGACATAGCAGATTTGTAGATACTGTTAAACCCAAGTACACCGCTAGTGCTAGTTGATGCGTGCAAAGGCACCATCGACGATGCAACGACATGACTCAAAGACAATGAAAAAGAAGCTAATACGATTATAGATGCAACCACACAATTTTTGGGAAGAATGGTCCAAGATGAGAATTTGGAGAAGATAAACACACAACTGCGGGAAGCTGAAGGTCAGTTAGATGTACTAAGTACATTGCTCTGAGAAATGAATCCGGTAGTGTAGGTGACTAGAGCGGTGGAGTTGAAGGCAATGAAATAGTGCGTCACCAAGGAAAGGAACGACAACAACATGACTGCACTTCAGGTGGTCTAGGATAGTCACAAGGAATTCATCACTAAGATTGTGGAGAATCCATATTAACAAGATGTTGCGTATTGCATAGACATCAACGACAAGGTGAAGGTTCAGGTGGAAGAAGTAAAGCGACACTACGAGGATTTCAAGGTCAAGACAATGGAGTACATTGCTTCCAGTTGGCGTGGCTTGAGGGAGAGCCACAATATTATGTTGGGGGCCTGTTGGTAGGTATTTTTGAGGATAATTAGCTACACAACATCGAGGCTGATGCGCAAGGTAAAATTTGGTGTGCAATTTGGAAGATGGCGCACAAGGCGGATCGGTAACGTTTTGTAGTTTTTAGTCATTATTTTGTAGTTTTTGGTCCAAGTAGTTAGGAAGTTGATCTAAGTGGACTACCCTGTAAAAGGCGCAAGCCTATAAGTAGATCTAGGATTGTAATATTGAAATTATCTTTTGAGAATCTTGAATCCGTGTTGCGTATGAAACATCTTATGTTCAATACTCTGCGGATGAATATTGTCTATTTGTCGCAATTGGGGAAATGTTTTGAGAACCTGTTTTGATGTGAAGTGAATTTGACATGAAGAATATTTGATGGAAATACTAGGTCTATTTCATCTTTCTGTTTTCATGTTTTCTTGCAATATGATGTGAACGAATTGATACCACAGTGCAATGCTTCTTTCTGAATGATGCGATGCTTTTATGTGTTAAACCAAGTTATGTTGGTAGATCTATTTATGCATCCATTCTCTTGTTGTGATCTGAATATGTTGATCCAATGAGTGATGATATGAATTTATGATATGTGAAAAAATGCTTGGATCTATGAAGAAACGATGTGATAGTTGAAAAATAGATGCGCAAACCCTAATTCTTGTTGTGGAAAAGTGGTTCTGATAGTTCTCCCTTGAACATCTCAGGTGAGACTTTATCTGCTTCGTAGGTGTTGCTAGACAGGTTAAAACCTGTTTGAGCTTATGCTCAGGGAGATCACTGACTTAAGGGTGTCGACAGAGAGTGAACCCCTATTGATGGATCTGAGTCAACATCTTGACTTGTCTAGATGTTGATGGATTATTAGCATCAACAAAGTATTTTCGCACCTCCAAGAATACTTCTTTCTCCTATTGGACATCTAGCATAGCTTTATTTTGTGCTACAGGTCTCACCTACGGTTGTACTTGCTGTGTAATTTTTTCTGCACCTGTCATAACACCTCCTCTTGTAACTACATCAATGTGATTTTCTCTTGGTTCAGAGGAAATCATCTGAATGTTCTAATTGGTATTTGGATTCTGATGCTGCACCAAGTTTGGATCTACGACAGTTCTATCCTTTCATTTCGTAATTAGTTGTGCACATTGTTTGAGAGTGTGATAAAATGATTTACAATATGTACAATTTTTCATAGGAATTTGACAATCTTGGGAAAAATGTACTGGCTTCCCACAATTATATCTTATGACTTGACCTCTTCCTTGACCAAAACCTCCTCCTTGTTGTTCTCCTTGACCTCTAAAGTTTCCACCTCCCCTTTGCGGAGGGTATTGTTGTTGTTGAGGATATTGATTCTATTGGTATAATGGCTGAGTGTATTGTGGTTGTTGATATTTTACTGGCTGATACTTAGGCCACATTCGTTCAGCTTGCATTTTCTCATCATTTTTCATTAAGTAGGCATCCATTGTCTTTTCTTACAGTAGTTGAAATGTTCTGTAGACTTTTTCGTCATGAACCACTGATCTACAAAATTTACAATACAGACATTCTTTGGACTTATGTCCCCTATTCTGGCATATTCTACACCAAGGCATTCCTTGAGTGCTTAACGGGTTTGACGGACCTGCTACGACATAGTTCATGAGCGCTAGGCAATTTTTTTTTATGGCATCCATCTATTTTGCATCTTGTACATCGTAGTTATTCTTGAAATTCATTTCCTCTCTTAATATCCTAAATATGCACCGTAAGGTTAGCCATTTATGACTAAATTTGCATAATTCCTAAGCCATTATCTCTAATCGGTGAGGATTCTAATTTCATTGTTATTTCTAGAGCCTCTACCTACGACACAATCTTTTGTTGCATCAACAGGGTTCAAATATGTGGTAACAAGGTGGAAATACACCATTCCTTGTGTTGTACATCCAACATTTGGAAGCTCTCTTTGACCATCAATGTCTTAAATCTTTGGTCAAAGTCCCAAACAGATTTCGTTGGTAACTAGTTAATCTCTTTGATTTCGGTGATGCACTATGATTCAGACTTTGGAGTTTTGACACATCTATAAAACCCACTCAAATATCATTTAGTGTTTTAGGGACAACTCCTACTAGTATGATGGAAAATTTCGTATACCAGTCCAACGCATGACCTCACAGAGTCGTCATCTATGTTCTTTCTTAATATTCTTGTCTTGGATCTGTCACATAGTACATACAGCTTCGTAGAGGAACTAGTTTTGTTTTGGGTCTTCTAAACCATTTCCATTGAATATTTGTAACTTAATATCAGCTCCATCCATTGCATTTGTTGTTGGTACAGTCGGATTGTTTTTTTGGCTAGTTAGACTTCCTTGTCCACTATTTACAACATTAGTATTACGTGTATTTACAGAGCTATTTGGAGATAAGTCTCTCGATCTTACCTCTGGTGAAGTATGCAGTGTTGTAGGTGAGTTGTAAGCATGTTCTCAATCTGGAGCTTTAGTCAACTCTCCTGACTCTTTGTTTCCTTTAAATATCCACCGATATTCCTCTTCTTCATCACAAGACCTTTTTCCAAGTATGATGTGACATCGCAGCCTTATTCTTCTCTATTTGTGCTGCAACTCCATCTTCCTAAACGAGATTTTATTTGCTTTTTGGACCTAAATATTCTTCTTCTCTTAAAAATCCCGAATCTAGTTTAGTTACACTATCTCCTAGGAACATCTCACTTTAGGGTTTTGTTGATACATAGCCACTCTATTTTTATACAATCTTGTTACATTCACATAATGCCTTTTCAAATACAAGAACTTTTATCCACATCTTTAAATATGACATATATCTATTGTGTGTTGCTTCAAAAACATTTCGCTCTACCTCACTATATGAAGTTATTGTGTCAATAACAAACTCAGTAATATATCCCTCTAGGATACTATCTATCCAAAAATATACAGCCCTCGACACATGGTTGCTTACTTCTTCTAGTTGCACAATTAACTGGGGAGTTCACTCCCTTGGTTCTCCACCTTGAAAATTTGGTTTTTGGGTCGCTAACTTAGATAACCATTCATGAAACACAATGGGAAACTCAGAAATTAAAATATAATGGATGTGTTTGTAGATGTATCATCCCAATGACATTTTTGGGTTCCGCTAAGATCCTTCACTTTCTTTTTGAGCGAACTCTAACTCTTTGGATTCCACCCAATATTGGATCTCTGGTTTCATTGGTTTCCAAAACATATCCCTCACCAAAACAATTCAGTGTCATGGCAACGCAACCATTTGTTGGTTTTTGTATCTATCTGTCCCTCTTTCCAGGGATCGCGACCCAAGCTGAGTCTCATCTTCCCATCCCACAAATCCTGAGATATCAGCCCAATAGAATAGAGCTCAACTGACAGCACCTGTGGCATAGATTTCATCTCATCCGATATATCTCTCTTGATGGGTAACTTCCAGAACCATGTTCCCGCAGTTGGGTGGGAGGGTGTTTGGTATGTTGGATTTGTGTCAAGGCTCTTAACTAGGTTTGGTGGCAGATTATATGTGTTCACTGCACTTCAATATCTAGGTTGTTATCAAACCTTTCTTATGGAACTCATTAAGTAACCAACAAATATGCAACATAATATTATCCATCAATACAATGCGACCATCATACATATATTCATTTGTAGGAAAACATATAGTCATTCATTCAATAAAAAATTTACACATATATCTAAACTACTTCAACATTCACACATGTACATAGAATATAATGTGGAAACCCATCTGGGAAAAAACCACAAGGTGCTCTTCTTCTAGAATGAGGGAATAGATGCACCTTTTCTCTCCACACTAAGCTACAAACTCTTCCCAAGATTTTATTCTCTAACTTTACAGACTCTTCCTCCCTCTCATGCTCCCTGATCTTCCCTATTTTTCTACTCTACTTCTACTAATGATCCACACACAACCTATATATACTCAACCTTTCCTACTCTTCTATGCACTCATACGCATATCCTTTACTCTGATCCAGTCAGCAATTGCAGAGCCACCACGCTTTTGAGCCAACAAGATTCCACAACAACTGACTATAGAGAGAATTTTTAACATAGACTGACTGTTAAGAGCATGTCTAACTTAAACTAACTATCAAGAGAATGTATAACCCTCATACATCTTAGATTCCTTCTTTTATAACCCCTTTACAAACTCAATACTAATTCTCTACATACTAGATACAGACTCAATACCGACTCAATATAGACTCATTACAAACTTGTTATTGTTGCTATCTCATTTGACTTACTACATCTAGGCACCATGATATCTTTTCTATTCTAGAAACACCTAACGGGAGACACTATCGACCTGACTTACAAATATGCCTTCATGTGTGTGGCTTTTTCCAGCTCCATCCAAGCTCGTACCCACAATCTTTAAAGTTCTATCACTTTCTTAGCATTATGCCTTACTATTATATTCCATCTGTTATTCTACTTGCATGCCTTCTACTACTGATATTTTGTCATACCATCCCATGTCTCACTCCATCTTTCTGCCATGACTTACTTATCTAGTGCAGCTTATTCTTCCAGCACCTTCTCCTCTTCTTCTTCCTCTCTTTCACTTCCTCTATCACAACGTCCTTCCTCTTCTTTCCTTTATGCTACCTCCTCAGTAATAGCTCCTTCATTTTCTCATTTATCTATTCTCCATACTTAGGCATAATTATGCATGAATTCTGCCTTACTTTCCTGAGTTCCAACACTTACCAACATGGATCTATGTGGAAAATAATTTATGTTCTCTATCCTCAACAAAAAAATTTCTTTGCTATGATTAAACTATTAATTTGTCACAGTGGTCTAGGAACTAAAAACACAATCTCACAAAGAATACAGACAAATATGCATAAAATTGGCAAAATGGTGCTGCAATGGAAGTAGCAACTTTGTATAGTCAAATGAAAGAATGATGATACAATACAATGACCATGCAAGATGCATGAATTCCAAGACAATTTTAATTCCTAAGGAGATCATTTGAATTGAATAAATGGGTGTAGCTTAACTAACTGTAAGCCATAGTAAACACACTAGTAAACCAACTCATCAAGTGCCGATTGACTCAACTGAGTCCTAACTGAAGTTGAAGTGCAATAAATGACTGAGTCTAATTGAAAGTAGCTCAGACACATGTCACTGCATCCCAACCAACAAGTGGTAGTGCATCAATAACCCCAATGAACCTCGATGAGTTTAACTGAAGTCAAACTGGCCATCAGAGGTGGTTCGAGGTGCCCTTGTTGACTCTAGTTCATTAAATATCAATTAAATAATCATTATAATGAAAGGAGGCACCTTCACCACTTAGATTTAACTGATTGTAACCATCAATTATCAATTAAGTGCATTTATGACACTCATATCACCCCCTGAGTGCTTCAGTTAGCCTCCTCAAATGAAGGAGAAGGCTTAGTTTTCGTCCTTGACTAAAGGTAGGCATGGGTGTGCTCATGCTGATGTCATACAATGCTCCTTTGATGTCAATTAAGTCAATAAAACTTAGGATAGTGGTTTAACTAGACAAATTGACCAAAATAAGTGTGTATGGTGGTAAATGTCTCCAACACCCCCCCTTAATCTATACTCAAGAGAAGTAGAAAACATAAAGTGCATAAAAATGCTAGGGCCCTAGCAACAAAGGCCATTGGTTACCCTGTACAATACTGAAACTCAAACAATGCTCAAAACAAACTAAGTGAGGAAAAGTGGGAAAACCCAGTGGGAAAAACCCCCCCTCAAATTTAACACTGAAAGTAGTTGGATCACCCTGATGAACTCACCCCCAATAGTGAATGGAGGTAAGTGAACTTCTTTTCTAAAAATCTCTTGGTGAAGATGTCTGCAATCTGCTCATCAGTCGGGCAGTATTGCAAAGTGATGGTCCTGTCATGCACTAACTCTCTACTGTAGTGCATGTGTATCTCCACATGCTTGGTCCTCTTCCTAGTAACTAGATATTTGGATATCTTAATATCACTTTGATTGTTAGAAAAGAGGATAGTGGACAAAGTACTACCGAGATCAAACTATGAAAGAATGACTTGCAACTAAACAACTTGGATGCAAGCATTCACAACTCCTTGATACTCGGCCTCTGCTGAAGACAATGCTATGGTCACCTGAAAACGGGGCTACCACCAAATATGAAGACATATATGGAATTAGAATTCCGATCAATAGAATCACCCACCCAATCGGAATATGTGTACCCAACAAACTCTAGATCGGAGTCTACAGCATAGTGAATGCCATAGGTCCTGGTTCCCTAAATATATTGGAGGATCCTCTTGGCTGCCTTCCAATGAATATCATGGGGCTGCTGCATGTATCTTGATACAACATTCACAGCATAACATATATCAGGCCGATAATGATTCAAGTACAACAATCTACCAATCAGTTGTCGATAAATAGTGCAGTCCATGGGAGGTGTGTTTTTTCCTTCTTCAAGGATAAACCCTGAAAGGAAAGGGAATGTAGAATATCTACATTCATCCATGTTAAACTTGACTAACAGGTATGATATGTATTTTTACTGAGTGACCATTATCCCATCATAATTTTTCTCAATTTCAAACCCCAAAAATTGTTTTAAGAGCCCCAAATCGCTCATTTCAAAGGCATTGTGGAGAGCAGTTTTGATGATTGAAATAGAAGAAATTGTGCTACCTGTGATCAGTAAGTCATAAAAATATAAAAAAATAATGGATCTGATTTACACCTTTCGAATTTTTGCGAGAGAAGGAAGGCATCCATCTTGGAATACCACTCTCTTGGGGCTTGTTTTAACCCCTATAGTGACTTCTTTAGCTTGCAAACAAAAGATGGATCGGAAATTTAGCCCTCGGACTGCTTCATGTATATCTACTCATGAATATATACATGCAAAAAGGCTGACTTAACATCCATATGATGCACTTCCTAGTGCTTAGATGCTGAAATTGCCAAAACTAGGCGGATGGAGTCCATTTTTGCAACTGGTGCAAAAGTCTCATGGTAGTCCACACCTTGGACCTAGGAGAAACCCTTTTCTACCAGAATTGCCTTATATTTGTAGGTTCTTCCATCAGCAGCAACCTTAGTCTGAAACACCCACTTGCATTGAACCAATTTCCTCCCCGGAGGAAGAGAAACTAGCTCCCAAGTGGTGTTTTTCTGAAGAGAATTCATCTCTTCATCCATGGCAACTTGCCATCTCGGATCCTTATGAGCATGGTAGTAGGACTTAGGGTCTGAAATTATCATCAAATAACAATATTCAGACATCAAATAATCAGGAAAAGAGAGTGTAATCCCTGCTCTTTGGAAATCAGGCCGGGTTCTCCTTGGATCATCCAGATTTCCAATGTTATCTCCTGCGGAGGAGAGTGTCCGTCGGGCCCAAGTTGGGAGATGATTTTTTAATTTAGGTTCTGATTCAGAATCTGATTTTTGATGTACACTGATATCAAAAATCAAAGGATTTAAATCAGGGTCATCACCCCCAATTAAATCATCCAAATATTCAGTAGAATAGGAAGGAAATTTAGCAGTTTTCTCCTTCACTAGTTCTACCTCCCGAAGAGGCTCATCGAAATTGACACTCCTTTCAATGATGATATATTTTGTTTTGATATCCAGTAGATTTAAATATTTTTATTCATATTAGGATAATCAATAAACATGCATTCTATGCTTTGCGGTTTCAAAGCCCTCCTTTTATCAAGTGGAATTCGGGCCCATGCAGTGGACCCAAACACCCGCAGATTCAACACATCCAGCTTGTGTCTGAAGTATGATTTGAAAGGGGTATTCCATTTCATGGATGAGTGTGGCACTCTATTTTGAATATATTCTGCAGAATTCATGGCTTCATCCCACAAATTTTCAGCCAACTTCTTTGATTCCAACATATAGGTGGTCATCTCCTTGAGAGATCGATTCTTCCTCTCCTCTACACCGTTCTGCTAGGGAGTGTAGGGGACTTAATGCTGGATCTGAATACCAATTTCAGAGAACATATGTATTAACTCATTACTGACATAATTCCTACCATTATCAGATCTCAATATCTTGATATTTTGGACAGATGCATTCTCAATCAAGGCCTTCAATTTAGTGAATTTTTCCAAGACTTCCAACTTCTTTTTGATAAAAAAAATCCACGTGTATCTAGAAAAGTCATCAATGAAAGTCATAACATACCTTGATCCATTCATGTATGTGACAGGCATGGGACCACTGATATCAGAATTTTTTAGTCCCAAGATGCATGATGCTCGGCTTGCCTTCCCTCGATCGAACTTATGCTCAAGGTGTTTTCCAACAACATAGCCCTTGCAAATTCTAGAGGTAGCTTTGATGACCAGGAGGCCTTCAACCATAGAATTCTCCATTAATTGCTGCAAGTATTTTAATTTTAGATGGTCATGGCACATTCTACTAACTTCATTTCCATGAGTCAGCAATGCGGTGGTCTTTCCATCTACCACAAAATGGGAGAAATCGTAGGATTTTGCATGATGGTTTGCAAGGCCTTTTGCTACAAGTTTTTCAAATGCAAGTTCTTTGATTTCTACATCATACAGGCTAAAGGAGACTCTCTTGGTCACTCACTTATGTGTCATTTGATAAACACTTAGGAGGTTTGAAGCAATATATGGTACATACAGAACATTGGAAAAATAACCATGCCCAAGATCTACAGTACCTTGTCCTTCGGATATGATTGTGGAGTCATATCCCATGTGTATGGGAATGGATTTGCCAGTCTCCAAATATGAGAAGGAGTCTCTTTCAATCATCATGTGGTTCGAAGCTCCAAAATATATCAAGAGTGATTTGGATTTCCAAGTGCTTGCCATGCGGGAATGACCTCTTTCATGCTATGGTTCCTGATCTTGATGATCTCTCCTCCGAAATATTTTCAAAAGATTGATGTGATTTCTCTCAAGGACAGAGGTAGCTTCATCAAGTTTCTTTTTCATGCAGGCATGTTCACGGCGGAAGCCCTTCATGCAGTATGAACACTTGAATTTTTCCTTTCCATGATGCCCTTTTCCTTTGTTCTTCTTCGAGTTGGAAGGCTCTTCATACTGCTGGTTTTCAACTTTA
Source organism: Pseudotsuga menziesii (assembly GCA_001517045.1). Taxonomy (NCBI): domain Eukaryota; kingdom Viridiplantae; phylum Streptophyta; class Pinopsida; order Pinales; family Pinaceae; genus Pseudotsuga; species Pseudotsuga menziesii. The sequence goes on from LPNX010957153.1 coordinate 628,289, forward strand.
GGCTTAGGAGCTTCGAATTTGGGTTTTGGGTTCTTATACTTATTTCCTTTACCCTTCAATCTTTGGGCCCTGAGACATGAAGGGCTTTATCACGAGAGGATCTGATGATCCCCATTTGGACAAGATTATCATGTTCACTTGTTAGGGACTCAATGAAGGCATTGAGTGAAGGAATTTTCCATCCAAGGGTTGTGAGATTCCCCACATGGAATGTAGAGACAAACACTGAATAATCAGCTCCAAGTTTGGAGAGTATGGCCAGGATGAGTTGATCATCCTCTTTCTCTACCTTACATTGCTTCAACAGTAAGACAATGTGCTTGAAAATTGTGAAAAAATCATTTAAGGTCTCGAAATTGGAAGGATGGAGAGACATCAACTCATTCTCAAGCTGGTATACTCTCAAATCATCCTTTTTTCCATACAGGGTTTAGAATTTGTCCTAGATTTCCTTTGGAGTCTTCAATCCCAAGAGATGGAAAAGAAGATCCAGGGAAATAGAGAGGCACAATAATTCAAATGCTTCATCTTTCTTGTTCAAGAATCTAGCTTTTTCTGTCATAGAAGCAAACTCTTCTTTAGTGTCCATAGTGACCCTATAGAGTCCTCTAGCATGTATCTATATCTCCATGTCTCCTTTCCATGAATGGAAATTGAACGGAGTCAAGCTTTCTACTGAAGAAGCCATCTAAAACTACTAGAGAGAATGCTTTTCACTTGTTAAAACCTACAAATCACAATAAAAGGGGCACCATAAGGTCAGATATCCTACACATTTTAGGCTTTCATCACACCCAGCATAGTTGATCAAGTAAGCTTGACGAACAATTCCTTTACTTGGGGTATTAATTGGTAAGCCTTGGCTTCTAGTGCAGTGCCGAATTTTTGAGCTTTAGCTCAATTTTCATGCAAGATCTGTCAAAAACATTGTTTTTGAGAGATCTGAGCTTCATCCCACCATGAGATTTGATACCATATTAATTTGTCACAGTGGTCTAGGAACTGAAAACAGAGTCTCACAAAGAATACAGACAAATATGCATACAATTGGCAAAATGGTGCTTCAATGGACGTAGCAGCTCTGTATAATCAAATGAAATAATAATGATACAATACAATGATCATGCAAGATGCATGAATTCCAAGACAATTCAAATTCCCAAGGAAGTCATTCGAATTGAATGAATGAGTGTAGCTTAACTGACTGTAAGCCACAATAAACACACTAGTTAACCAAGTGATCAAGTCCCGATTGACTCAACTGAGTCCTAACTGAAGTTGGAGTGCAATAAATGATTGAATCTAACTGAAAGTAGCTCAGAAACATGTCACTGGATGCCAACCAACAAGTGGTAGCGCATCAATAACCCCAATGAACCTCAATGAGGTTAACTGAAGTCAAACTAGCCATTAGAGGTGGTTGGAGGCACCCCTATTGACTCCAATTCATTAAATATTAATTAAATAATCAATATAATGAAAGGATGCACCTTCATCACTCATATTTAACTGATTGTAACCATCAGTTATCAATTAAGTGCATTTATGACACTTAGATCACCCTTGGAGTTCTCCAGTTAGCCTCCTCGAATGAAGGAGAAGGCTTAGTTGGCCTCCTTGAATGAAGGTAGGCATGGGTGTGCTCATGCTGATGTCATACATTGCTCCTCTTATGTCAATTAAGTCAATAAAACTTAGGATAGTGGTTTAACTGGCCAAAATTGGCCAAAATAAGTGTGTATGGTGGTAAATGTCTCCAACATAAACCTTCGTGCATGAATGGAATTCTCTGTTTTCTAGCACATCCAAAGCAAGATTTCTCTCTCTCTCTCTATATATCCAGTTGAAAGGAATTTTTTCTCTAGAGATGTGTCTGCTCAATGCTCTAGCTATGATTCAAATTCCCATGAATTCATTTAGACATATCACCCATTAATCAAAACACTACAATTTTAAATCAAATTCATGCCCAACAATGATAAAAAATTCCCTAGGAAATCTAATAGATGGTGGAAGGACAACTCATACATGCTTTTCATAGGAGAAAATAGTGGAGGATGATGAGGACAAAAAACAAGTTAACTTCACCTAGTCAAACTTTCCCAATTGCCTTAAAACTCAGAAAAAGCATACATGCGCTAGGGAGGTCAGGAATAAAGCAGATTTGATTCCAAGAGGTTTCCCAAGCGCTCCATGACTCAAATTTAGCAATTTTGACCACTATGGATGTGTGGAGGACAACTTGCATAAGGTGGAATATGGAAACTAGGAAAATAAGACAAAAAATGGATTAATTAATGTCTAAGGTAGCTAACTATGGGTTGATTATTCTAACACCCCCACTTAAGCCTGACTTATGAGTAATATATCAAAAAATTATAGGGCCTAGCAATAAGGCTTAGTCACCCTTTACATACTGCATGTCCATTTAACCAAGGAAAGAGGCAAAAACCAAATGGGAAAAATCCTCCCTTAAACATGGACTGTAAAACAAAATTTAGAAATCTTGTCATCACTCATGCTTCACAGCATGATCAGCAATCCCCAGCAGTGATTTGAGATTTCTGAATGTCTTCTCACAAAAAAAATTGGTGAAGATATCAGCTACTTGTTCTGAAGATGAACAGAAGAGTAGGTGAATGGTGCCATCATGCACAAGCTGTCTGATGTAGTGCATATGGATCTCAATGTGTTTGGTTCTCTGCTTCTGAACTGGATCATTGCAGATTTGAATGGTACTCTGATTATCATAGTATATAGTAGTTGAGTATTTTGATTCGAATCCGCACTCTCCAAGTAACCCCTGCAACCATAAACATTGAGTTGATGCATTTACAACTCCTCTGTACTCTGCTTCTGTAGATGAGAGTGCAATGGCACTCTGTTTCTTGCTTGACCAACTGATTGGCCCTTCTGCAAGCATGAACACATATCCTGATGTTGGCTTTCGATCTGTTCTATCACCTGCCCAATCACTGTCAGTAAAATCAATTAAATCAAGATCAGATTCATCTTTGTAGAAGATCCCATGAGTCCTTGTTCCCTGAACAAAGTTAAGGATCCTTTTGGCTGCTTTCCAATGGATCTCATGAGGCTGATCCTTGTATCTAGAAGCCACACTTAGTGCATAATAAATATCAGGTCTATTATGTGTAAGATACAACAAACATCCAATCAATTTCCTATACAATGTATTGTTTACCATAGGTGAAGAATTAGCTTCTTCAAGCTTAACTCCTGAAAGGAAAGGAGTGTTGCTTGGCTTGCAATCCTTCATTTTGAATTTGTTCAGAAAATCCAAGGCATACTTGTACTGATGCACTTTGATTCCATCTTTTTTTTGAGCAATCTCGAGCCCCAAGAATTGGCTCAATAGCCCCAAATCTGTCATGGAGAAGGCATGGTTCATTGCATCCTTCAAGGAGGCAATTTCATCTTTTGAGCTTCCTGTAATGAGGAGGTCATCAACATACAAAACAATTATCATTAATGAACCATGAATCAGCTTCAAATAGACATTTGGATCTGACTTGCATTGAACAAAATTCAATGATAGCAAAAATCTATCAATCTTGGCATACCAAGCCCTGGGGGCTTGCTTAAGCCCATACAATGACTTGTTTATCCTACACACAAGAGATGGGTTAGTAGAAAATACTTGAGACTGCTGCATGTATATCTCTTCAGTGAGATCTCCATTTAGGAAATCACACTTCACATCCATGTGGTGTACCTCCCATTGCTTTGAAGCTGCAATGGCTAAGGCTAGCCTGATGGAGTCCATCTTTGCCACTGGTGCAAAGGTCTCATTGTAGTCTATTCCATGAACCTAAGAGTAGCCATTGGATACCAATATGGCCTTATACTTTATAGGTGAACCATCAGTAGTAAATTTGGTTTTGTACACCCACTTACACTGAACTAGCTTCCTCCCTGGGGGAAGATCAACCAGCTCCCAAGTGTTGCTCTTCTAGAGTGAGCTGAACTCTTACTTCATGGATGCTTGCCATATTGTATCATTTGATGCATATTCATATGTTTTTGGATCTGATTCAATCATTAGATAGAACTTCTCTGCAAACATAGGATCTTTCATGCACAGAGCACTCTCAAACTGAGATCTAGTCCTCCTAGGATCATTAGGATTTCCAGCTAGTTCTCCAGCTGCATGAATGGTCTTGGCTGAAAATTTTGGCCTTGTAGGGATTTTAGTATCTGAAATCAAATCATCATTATTATACATATCAGAATCATCATGTTCAACTATCTCTTCACTTACATTCAAAGGTTCTGGTGGTGAAGAGGATTCTCCAACTTCCACTGTTGCTCGGGGCTCTTCTTGAAACTGAACACACCTTTCAATGAAGGATTTGTTTGTCCTCAAATTGATAAGCTTGTACCCTTTTGAATTTTTAGATTACCCAACAAATAGACACTCTTGGATTTGGGGCTGCAAAGCCTTTCTCTTTTCTGTTGGAATTCTAGCCCAAGCCCTTGAGCCAAAAATCCTGAAATGGGTCACATCTGGCTTGTGCCCACTCCATGCTTCGAAAGGAGTCATACCATCAAGCTGTTTATGAGGCACCCTATTCTGGATATAGGCTACACAGTTTATAGCTTCGGCCCAGTACTTTGGTGGAAAAGTCTTAGCCTCCATCATGCAGGTTGCCATCTCTTTCAGTGATTTGTTCTTCATCTTAGAAACACCATTCTGCTATGGTGTGTAAGGGATAGAATGCTGCATCTGAATACCTAGATCTACACAATATTGAATAAAATCAGACTTGACATACTCACCACCATTGTCAGATCTGAGGACCTTGAGTTTCCTTCCAGACTGGTTTTCAACCAAAGCCTTAAAGACTTTGAAGAGGCCAAAAACTTCAGACTTGTGTTTCAGGAAGTAAACCCAGCAATACCTGGAAAAGTCATCTATGAATGTTAATGCATATTTGGCCTGACTCATTGACATATGAGGAAATGGGCCGGCAACGTCACTGTGGATCAACTCAAGAGGTGCAGAGGCTCTCTCATGACTAGCTTACTCAAATTTATGCTCTGGGTGTTTTCCTAGGATGCAACCTTAAAAGACTCCTTTGGAAAACTTAATCTTTGGTAACCCTATGACCATTTATTTTTCACTAAGATCAGAAAGATACTTGTAATTTAGGTGGCCAAATATTTCATGCCAAAGCTTTCTTGCCTCATTAGCATGAATCAGAAGAGCAGAGGGGTTTGAGTAGGGTAGGAAGTGTGAGAACATGTATACCTTCAAAGTGTGATATGTAACTCCTTTTGCAATGACTTTACCACTCGATATCTCTATGATCTCAACTTCATCAGGGGAGAATATGACCTTCTTTGGAGACCCTGTGTGGGTCATCTGATACACTGATAAGAGGTTAGAGGCAAGACTTGGAACATACAACACATTGCTAAACTTACCATGGTCAAGATCAATCCTCCCTTTTCCCAAACTTTCAGTGAGAGAGTCATCTCCCAGTACTATTGGTGGACCTTTAGACATCTCAAGTGAGGTAAATTCCTCCTTGGTCGAAACCATATGTCTTGAAGCTCCAGAATCAATGATGAAACTAGGTGAGCTTGATGTGTCAACAACCAATGCATGAACTCTCTCTCTGTCTTTTGAACTTGATCCTCCTTCCCTCTTCTTTGAGCTGTCTGGAAGGGAGATGCCATTCTTCTCTAGGATTTGGGTCAGCATGTCTATTTTCTTCTTCATGTAGGAGGTTTCAGAATGATTTCCATTACTGCAGTATGCGCACTTGCTCATTTCTCCTTTGTTCTTCTTCTTCTGGGGGCTCTTCTTGGAACCTTGAGGCTCCTTCGGAGACTTGTTCTTGTCTCTCTTTTGCTCAGGTGGATTTTTAGCTTTCTTCTTGAGTTTTGAATCCACCCTCAAATCTCTAGTAACCAGAGCTTGGTCTTTGGATGGTTTGATGGTGCCCATCATCAACAATTTATATTGGTCTTGTGTGAGAGATTCCATGAAATCTACAAGGCTAGGCATTTTGCAGGCTCGAGCTGTCAACTTTGTGGCATAGAAGGTTGAAACAAACACTGAATTGTCAGGGCCAAGCTTCGAGAGTATGGACAATACTAGCTGATCATCCTTCTTTTCGAACCCACATTGTTTTAGCTGCAAAACAAGTGCTTTGAACTTGGAAAAATAGAGTTGCAAGGATTCAAAGCTATTGGGACTCAGGGAGATCAATTCATTTTCAATTTGATGTCCCCTCATCTCATCTATCTTTCCAAAAAGATCAAAAATATTCTCCCATACTTCATTTGGTGATGTCAATCCATTAAGATGGAAAAGGAGGTCTCTGGATATGCTCAGACACAGGAGACCATAGGCCTCATCCCTCCCGTTGTGCCATTTAATATTCTTTGCAGCTACATTGGGCTCTGCTTCTATTGCCATAGTCACTGTATAGGCCTTTTTCTCTCAACAGTATCTACATTTCTGTTTTCCATTCAAAGAAGTTAAATGGAGTCAAGATGATCTTCTGAGATTGATCCATAGCTCAGAAATTGTCCCGTCAGTCAGCAGAATGCTCCCAGTCAATGATGTCGAACCTGAAAAAAAAATTGGAAGGAGAGAAATCGATCTACAAAGGCTCTGATACCATGTGGAAATTGAACCCATGTGTTAGAACAATTACACTCACAACAATTGCCAATTACACATGTAAATTACTCACAAAAAGAGACTGAATATGGAGCTGAACACTAATCTGTATTGAATAAGTGTACAATATCCAACCCTGTGAAGTCATAGGCTACCACAATAAATAATTGCATGAGATATTCGAATGCATGAAGATTCCATTTGAATTTAGTCAAAAGCAGGCTTACTAAATCTAAGCAAATCCCCCATATGTGCATAAAGCACATTCCAAATCTATCTAAGAGCTCACGAATTGGAAAAGGAAATTAGGAAATCTAATAGATGGTGGAAGGACAAATCATACATGATTTTCATAGGAGAAAAGAGTGGAGGATGATGAGGACAAAAAACAAGTTAACTTCACCTAGTCAAACTTTCCCAATTGCCTTAAAACTCAGAAAAAGCAGGCAATAAAGCAGAAAAAGCAGACATGTGCTAGGGAGGCCAAGAATAAAGCATATTTTATTCCAAGAGGTTTCCCAAGCACTCCATGACTCAAATTTAGCAAGTTTGACCACTATGGATGTGTGGAGGACAACTTGCATAAGGTGGAATATGGAAACTAGGCAAATAAGACAAAAATTGGATTAATTAATTTCTAATGTAGCTAACTATGGGTTGATTATTCTAACATACTCAACTACTCAACTTAGCGTCTATTTGGGATAGCCTTTGCTTGTGGAGATGGGTTACATTGCTTATTTTTTGTTTGAAAGTAATGAGGAATTAATTACACCAACTATCACTTCACTGAGAGTTGGATTGTAGCTTTAATTAAACAACCTATAAAGAAAGCAAACCCGAGATTTATTGTAGATTCTAGTGAAACAATAAGCCAATGGAACATTCCACTTGATAAAGAAATGTAACTGTAGAAGATATTCTATTTTGTACTTTAATTATTATTCATCCTTTTAGATATGTTGTTCCTTCGATTGGGGATGTAATTGATGCAATTGGTTATGTAAATTATATCGATAAAAAAATTGTTGTAAGTAGGGTCAGTAGTACCCACAAAAGTATTAATAAAATTTTATTTTGTGTCTCTTAAGGTAAGTCGACCCTGTTAGAGATATGAAGTCAGCCCTATTGGGTTATTAGACTTCCCATTTGATGTGTATAAATAAATGAGACACCCTCCTCATTTGAGCACACTTCTCACTCAATAAGTCATGCATGAGAGAGAGAGAGAGAGAAACAATATTCTGGAGAGAGGAAGATTCAAGTCTTGTTCTTTGGGTCTTACACTGTACTTGGTTGAAGTCTATATTGATGAAATTTTGTTGGGTTTTCTACCCTACAAGGGTTTTCCAGGATAAGTCTTGTGTTCTTTTGTGTGGTTGTTCTTGTCTTTCTTTCAATGATAGTTTTTCATATGTTTATGATGTTATGATTCTAAATTTTTTCATATCTTGTATAACCATTAAAATATCAACATGGTATCAGATCCACACTCAAAGAAGTATTTGTGCAGCTACAACACTACTACAACTGCAACTACTAGAGATTAGATATAACTCAATTTTGGAGAAGGATCATGATATGAAACTTGGGCAGGATGAAAATGAAACCTCTATGTACCTTGTGTGTGATTTTTATCCTCATATTTATTGTATGTTAGGAGATATGATCCCTCAAAAACATGGTTCCAACCTCTTCCAGAATTCATTCTTAAACTGGTGACCTAGGGAGAATTGCTATATCTCGGTCTAGGAATATCCAATTATAATTTAGTAATATCTGTCAAATAGGGAACTAAATTTGGTTTCTTTGGTGTTCATTTTAGATCTTGAAGTTGAAGCAGTGACACATGGTAGTCTATTCAATTTCACTATATTTTAACCAGTCCACAAATAGGTCACATTGGAAAACTTAGCATAAGTTTCACTTGGTTAATCCAATATTGATTTAACCTATAGGGTTGTAAATAATAGATATTATACTATCTCAGGACAAATTTTCATACCTTTAAGAGTAGTAATTTAAGATATACATCAGAATCAAGATGAGACAATTCTGCAAAAAAAATTGAAGAAGGGCTTCCTGTTCCGAGCACTTTGCTCCACATATCATTCAAAAAAGGAATACCATCCAAATTTATCTAGGATGGTGCATATTTATATGGAAAGAGTTTCTAATTCTATGGATTTTTAATTTTTGACCTAACACTTTTGCTGGGAAAACTAGGGCATCAAATATTTTCCAATTATGTCCACAGTTTTTGGAAAAGGTGTATGCTTCTCATCTCACCTTAAAGAGGCACATCATTCCATTCGAGGGTATCTATTTATCATAATGACAAATAGTACCAAGCTTGAAGGAGCTGAGAAATTCCATAAATGGAAGTATACATTCCTTCTCATACTAGAAGAACATGACTTGCAGAATTATGTTAAAGAAGAAGTTTCAGATCCAAAGGGAGATGAGGACAAAGGAAGTATAAGAAGAACTTGTTCAAAGCCAATAGAATTATTTCCATCTCCATCAAAGACCATTTGATATCGTATGTAATCTCTTTGAAGAATCCTAAGAAGATGTTCGATACATCGACCAACTTAGACAAAGGAAAGAACTACGATCAATAGGAAGATGAACTTGAGAACTCAACTCAAGGATGTGAATATGCGGATGTGAGAAAGCATTCAATCCCACTTTACAAGGGTCTCTCATATCAAGGAGAAACTAGAATATATTGGAGACAATGTTGAAGAAGCAAAAGTGGAGATGGAAACCTTTAATGGTCTCCCAATCATTCATTCAAGTAAGTTGCACCAGAATAAAGATCGCCTAAATTAAGACCAACATATTGGGGTCTAACAGTAGTGAGAATGTGTTTTCCATATTTTATTTAAACACCAACTATGGTATTCTTATGTATTGTTTCAGATATATACATGATGCTAAAGATTTTTGTGAAGTCATTTTGGTTTCATATAGATTAAATATGTCAAAATTTATGTTCCGCTTCTGTATTTAACATGTCCTCTCTATTATATAGGATGTGAACTCTACAACTAAAATGGAGTCATGGAATGCGATACTATTTGAAGGATCAAATGCAAGTCAGATATGGTGCAACCTAGGGCATGCATCTTAAAGTATTTCCTAAAAGAAGGATGCTTATTTTCTTTTAGTAAAAATATAAAAAAGGTAATACAATGGAGTGTGTTTTTAATGTAAACATTAAAAAGAATATGCAATGGAGTGTTTCATTTGAAAACGCATGAAGAGAAAAAATAGATACCTTGGCATCATGGTGGAGAGGCACTTCTTCCATGAGACAGATGGTAGTTGAACAGTTTGGGTTCACAATAAGATATCCCTTCTTGGAACTAATTTTTATGTGAGACATTGCCTTTGGATTCACCTGAGATTGATATAAAACATGTAATCCATAAAATATGAAATTGGGATTGATATTTTACAACTATAAGATAAAATTAGGTACCTCACAATGGGTACACCATCATCCATACAAAATGCAGAGCTATTATCTAGTAGAATTCTCCTCTATTGTGTAGCTATGGGTTCAAATGTTTTGCTGCAAGAAAATAATTGCAGCAAGATAAGGGATCTCATTTTCCCACTATGATAGAGATATTTATGTGATGTATGTGATTTTAAGTGGTGGGACTGCAGAATAGATAAACCCTAAACCTTGAGCATTCCAATTAGTGGAGATAACATTTTATTTTGTAATATGTACTGATCTTGTAGAGACACCAACGCTGAACAAAGCAATGTTAATCCAATGGAAACTATATTCAGTGAGCTCCTATACTGCATAATCTCATCGTTATAAATAATTTGAACAAAATGAAAGGTAAAATACCTATTTTTTAGAACAAGTTGTATTGTGATATGGACATTAACCTCAAATGTCATTTTCTTTCCAACAAAGTGCTTTTTATCCAATAATATGAGACTTCTGTAGGGTAAATTACTATCACTCAACACAATCAATAAATCCTTCCCAATGGCACTCGTGACACCCATAATAGCCATTGAGGGACCATATTCCCTCAATCCCATTTTCACCATACTGATAGGAGGAAATCTTGCTGCCACCCCTAGGGATCGAACTAAGGCACCTACATTTTCCCCACATTTATTTCCATTTCATTAATATCACAATCATTATTTGGAACTTCTCAAGAATGTTTTGAATGATGGTAAAATTCCACTTGCATTGTTGATCTTGATTCCTTTGACAAACGAATCCCTTATACCTACAATGGTTTAACTATGCTTCTCTCTCATATAGTTTGGGACATGAGGGAACCAGGAAATCTTACATGAATGAAACAAATATTTTTCTATAAATGAAGAGAAATAGGTATATATCAACCTTAGTGAATGGTATTGGTTAGGGTTTCACTTCCTTGATGGTGGAAATCCCTTGGTATTTGTTTTTTTTGGGTGTTAGCATATCAAAAATTAGGGAGAGGGGGCTTCACCTTCGGGACATTGGAGAGATCCTTAATTTTTAATTGTTGCTTATTGTATTTTTAAGAGAGAAAGGACTTCAAAATCAAGTTAAAGGTAAAACCATTATACAAGATGTGTGAGCAATTGTGTCAAGATTTGGGATTGGTTAATTGAGTACTAGCTAGTTTTCTCTCTCTTAGTATTTTTTTAATGTTCAATCCCCAGCTAACAAAATTGGGATCAACCTTACTTTCATGTATTATGTTAGTGTTCTATATAAAAATTGATTATGTTAGTGTTTTATATAATAAAAATTGATTCAATCCTAGGTTTGACTTGTATGAATTTAGTAAATATTAAAAATGTGATTATATCTAGTTGTATTTGTGTCAAAAGGAGAATGTCCAAGTTCTTGTTTTCTTGAATGTATATAATTTGCATCACTTGCATTGCAATTAATTTTTTTTTTCACCCACAGATAACGTGGTCAAGTTTGTGTTTCAAGCCATTTCTGAATGATCACACTTTGCTCTATTTGATGCTAGCATTCTAGAAAGAGTAGTAAATATTGAGCATTTCTTAAAAGTAGGTTATTTTTCATAGGCATAAGAAGCCCATATTTAGGTTTGACTTCATTGGATTGAATATAGGGATCAACCCATTAAATAATTCATCAAGTCATTAGCAATTGATGAGGAATCCTATAAGAATATTGAATCCTTGAAAACCCTAGCCAGAAGGAATTTTAATGAAGAGGGCATTGAGAAGGAATTTGTGAAGGATTATAACACTACCTTTAATTTTCAACCTATGGTAGACTCATTTAGGGTGGGCATGCAAATTTTCATTGAACCTATCCCCCACAAAGTATTCCTTTAGAGGAGGAATATTTGCTACTAAGAATTGTTATTATTATAGTTGATTAAATCCCTATAAACAATGGCCAACTACAAGTATCAATGTTGAATGGATACCCTTGTGAATTTTTAAAAACTAATTAAGATTTCCTTATGCTTGACTCCTAAAAATGAACATGGAAAAATACCAAAACAGGTCTTTGTGATATCTCTTTAACAAAGGTCTTATTAAGTGCTGGAAGTTGCAGGAGGGGTCATCATTGATCCCAAAGAAATTCATGAATTGATCTATGAATGCAGTATAAGGAAAAAAACAAACAAAGAAGGTGGTATTTATTCCCTCCTTTTGGTTCTTATACTTTGAGACTCAATTCCACTATGGTAGACTCATTTAGGGTGGGCATGCAAATTTTCATTGAACCTATCCCCCACAAAGTATTCCTTTAGAGGAGGAATATTTGCTACTAAGAATTGTTATTATTATAGTTGATTAAATCCCTATAAACAATGGCCAACTACAAGTATCAATGTTGAATGGATACCCTTGTGAATTTTTTAAAACTAATTAAGATTTCCTTATGCTTGACTCCTAAAAATGAACATGGAAAAATACCAAAACAGGTCTTTGTGATATCTCTTTAACAAAGGTCTTATTAAGTGCTGGAAGTTGCAGGAGGGGTCATCATTGATCCCAAAGAAATTCATGAATTGATCTATGAATGCAGTCTAAGGACAAAAAGAAACAAAGAAGGTGGTATTTATTCCCTCCTTTTGGTTCTTATACTTTGAGACTCAATTCCACTATCAAATAATTAACACAATTAAAAATGACTAATTCATATTCTTGTAATTAGTCATATTTTTTGTCCTTAAGTAAATTAGTTGTTTACGTTAGTAATTTTTAATTGTGTCACTTATTATCTAGTCATATTTTTTTAACTCGTGACTAAAATAGTTGTTTATAGTTTGGTCACTCAAAATTGCTCAAATTTGGTAGTAAATCACTTGAAAATTTTGTAGTGACTAACGTTTTTAGTCACATAGTCACTAATGTCTCATTTTGTATTAGTGGGAGCACCAGGTCAAAATGCATGGAAATGAATGAATAAGAATGTGTGATAGGGGTGTCAACGAGTTCTAGGTGTGCCAAGGAGGGAGTGAAAAGGAATGCTAGGAAGTGCCAAGGAATGCTAGGGAGTGTCAAGGCATGTCAAGGAGTACTAGGTTGTGCTAGGGAGTGCCTAAGCATGCCAGGAAATGCAAGGAATGCTAGAACATGCTAGATAGTTCCAAGCATACCAAGACATGCCAAGTGTTATGGAATGTCAAGATGTAAACTATGTTTCTTAGTTGTTTTACGACCACCATTGGATGTGAGACTTGTATTGGTAACTTGTTAAGTGGGATGAGTTGATATTGGACATGAGTAGCCTAACACAATTTATATGTAGTTCTTAGGTGAAAAAGACATATTCTGGTTGTAGTAGCCATGATTTGGTTAAGTTGTTGTAGTCGTGGTGGGACTTGGTTGGGTTCCCAAGTCACAAAAAAAAGTAATGGTAGTTGTGAGGACATGACATATAGGGAGTTACAAGGCATGTCATGGAATGCCAGGGTGTGATAACTCATTCCAAACAATGTCAATGCATGTTGAAAAGTGTTAGGGAGTTCTAGGGAAGCAGAACAAAGCACTAGGTCAAAATTCATGGAAATGAAGGAGTAAGAGAGTGTACCTACAAGAAGTGTTGGAAAATTACAAGTGTGCCAAGGAATTGTGTACTAGTGCAAACACTAGGTACTATTGGATATGGATACTTTTCACCATTGGCACATTATGTTGCTTATGGATCCTGATCTTCCTGATTCAAAGATGTTATTATTTCAGCTATGTTTGGATCCTAGCACCTGGCGGGGGTGTGGGGGGAGGAATTCCCCCCTACTATAGTCGCCATGGGGGTACAGGGGGGAGATGACTATTTTTGAAGCCCCCCCGGTGGGAATTTGGGGGAAGCACACCTATAGTGAAAATTTAAGAAAAAATGCCTTGTAAAGTGTTGTAATTCCATAGTCATGACTTGGTCAATATTGGGTGATTTATGGGTCCATGATTTTGTGAAGCATGTGGTATTTTCTCATGGTATTCCCTTTGTAAAAGGAAGATATTGTAATACGATTGTGTATTATATTGTATCATTGTAAAACAGTCTTTGTGATTGTCTAAGAGAGACTATGAGAGAGTGGAGAGGAAGTGCGACAGGAAGGTTGTAGGTTGTATCCCTTCTTTTTGTTGGACGACATAATATTAAAAGGACTTACAATTTCTTTGTGGATGTAGCCCATCTTGGGTGAACCAAATTATATTGGTGTATCTCTTGTAATTTGTTTCAATACTTGCATCGTGTTTATTGTTTATTGTTATTTTTCTATGATCTTGTTTTCTAACACATTCAATTTCAATAAAGCCTTAACAACAAATATGGATGAATAGGTGGAAATTCTTGCAGTGATTTGTGTGAAGGTGATATTTCTATGTAGTCATTTTATAGGAGGTTTTTAGTATAGTGGAAGATAGAGCCTCTAGTCTTGATAAAGAACTTGGTTTTGGGTTCAATTGAAACCTTTCATTAAATATAGATTTGTTGATTTTGACCATATTCAAATGGAAGTTACCACAAAATTAGTGTGGGTCATCTTCCAAATATGTCCTCACACCATTGGGTCAAACAAGATTTTATAAATATTGGAAATACCATTGGTAGGTATATTTACTCAAGGATGGAAATGAATGTAAATAGTTTATCACTATACCATAATTTGTAGACTTAACTATAAACAAGGGTTTAGTAAAAGCAAACAAGCAATAATTGTTGCGGAAAATTAAGGAAACATTCATACTATGAAGGGTTACATTCAAATGTTAAATTTTATATTAAAAAACATAGGCACATCATTAGCCTTTTCCCTTTAAAATATTTGGATCTTTTGACACTAATGTTTTTTTTATTGTGTGCATGAATGGTTAAATAAAGGTATATACATAAATGATAGATTGGTCACATGATAAGATATTTTATTGGAATTTGTATTTAAAAAAATGAAAATATGTGTGATAATATAGAAAAACTCAATTTATTGTTATTGTCATTTGGAGCTTCACTGGTTGGTCAATATAGGGTGGTGATGATCACCATTGAACCTTGAAATCAACTAAATAAACACATCTACAATGGAAAACTAGCCTATAAGAAAATATTTAATTTTCCTAAGGGAAAGTATATAGAATGCAAACACTACACTTTAACTTGAAAAAGTATCAAAATGCATGTACCAAACTTATCATCACCATTGGGCATGGGATGCACACTATTATTGTGTGTTGGATAGTCATGAGAATCAGACTTTTGGGGTGATTTTGGCTTGCGATGGTTCTGCTAACCCCCCCCAAAGGAAAACGTTTTTTACGTCTTTGGTGGCGGTTCTTAAAAATCCCTCTCAAAAGTACTGAGAATTTGACCCCCCCCCCTGAAAATGTCTTGTTGGAATTTTAGGGGGGATTCTCTAACCTTCAAAAACACCTTTAGGGGGGGGTCTTTCCATCCACCCCACCCAAAAGTCCAAGTCATGTTGGAGGTTTTTATTTTTTGGGGTCAGGGGGTGTATTTCCAACAACACCACCCCCCACCCCCCCAAAAAAAATTCCAATAGGAATTTTCGACGGGGGGGGTTAAATACCACCCCAAAAGTCTCGAGAATATCAAGACTCTTCTTGCAGGGGGGGGG
>LPNX010957153.1:644219-657039 GCA_001517045.1 Pseudotsuga menziesii
ATGCTTTACATCAGAATCTGCTTTATTCTGCTTTTTCTGCTTTATCCTACTTTTCTATGGATAAGGTAAAGCTAGTCAACTAGGAAACTGGCAGCTTTTGTTGCCAACCCATCCTCCATTATTTTCTCTCCATATTCTAGGATTAGCAAGTCTTTCCTTCACTCATCATCACTCACTCATGCTATTGCTAATTCATGAGGTGCTTGGTAGATTGGGAAAGTGCTTTAGTCAACTATGGGGTTTATCATAATTAGTAAGCTTGCTTTATGAGCTAGCTTGAGTTGTCTTCATGCAACTCCTTTTTCCTTTATAAGGATGTATTACCTATGTAATAATATCAATTATCATTTATTGATCATTCATTAATGTGTGTTCATTAATTCTTCTTCTTCTCTCATTATGGTAATTCTCTACAATTCTCTGTGAGGTTAATTGTGTGCCTAGATCCTTAGCTAGTTTATGAAATTCCTTATGCCATCAAGGCTTTAGAATTTATACATGGTATCAGAGCTAAGGTTCTCAAAGTTCAATTTCTACATGCTATTAGAGCTAAGGATATCAAAGCTCTACATGATATCAGATCTTTGAGAGTTCATTAATTAATCCTTCTTTTCATATTTGCAAGTTTATTTTGCAGGTTCAACTTCGAATGGATTCAAGAGTATCAGTTCCTCTTATTTCTCCATTCACAAGCTATTCAGAGTGGAAATTGAAGATGATTTCATATCTAAAGAGACAAGGTCTCTATGAGATATCTATTGGAGCTGGTGAAGAATCTTATGAAGAGACAAGTGACTGGTTGAATGACTGTGATAGAGCAATTGGAGCTATTTGTCTATCTATCTCTCCATGCATGCGCTACCTTATTGATTCTGTTGATTACCCAAAGGATCTCTAGACAACATTGGATAGAGTTTTGGGAAAGGACAATGAGGATCCTTCTAGCTATGTGGAGAGTGCCTCTAGCTCCTCAATGATTTCTCTCTCTCAAGATGTCTCAGCCTCTACAGTCTCTGATGAAGTTGATCATGAAGAAGAAGTTTCTCATATAGTTCCTGTTTCTACTACTCTCTTTGATTCAAATTCTTCCTCTTTCAATCAAGAATCAAATATTGAAGAGCCATATTTTTCTGTATCTCTTGAAGTAGAAGATATTGATTCATATTCTTATGATGTTGTTAATGAAAAAGAAGTGACTAATGGAGCTGCTATTGCTATTGATGATTCACTCACACATTCAGTGTTCTCTATGTCTTCTATCATGGATTCTGAGATCCATATGCCAGACCTCTCACACCTTGTGCATGCCTCTCTTCTTGATGGTGCGCAACCCAGTGATTTCCAGGATGTTTGCTTAGCCAAATCAAGTCCTTCTAGTGTTTTTCCACTTACCATACTTGATCCCTTGTGCTTCTGGATCTCCTCCTTTGTTCTTGGCACTCATTCTCAGAGCCTCCTTGAAGATTTTGAACATCACTATCTTTCGACCTGTCACACTTCTACCATAGAGTATTCTTTACCAGTATATTCCCATGAGTCTACTGTTGTGCTTATTTGTGATCTCTTGGATTCTTTGGAAGCTAGTTCAACCCATGGATCCCATTCATTCACACTCTTTGATCGTATGCCTTCTCTATGTTCCTACATGATCACTTGCACACATCCTCTCTGTGAAAATGAAGAAGGAGACATGATACACTTGCTTGGACAGTTATTTCACCTATCTAGAGCTCATTTCATCTCTATTGGTTCGAAGTTCAAGTCACGTCATCATCTTGGAGCTGATTACAAGTCTCAAGATCCTTCAGTATTGCCTTCACATCATTATATTTCAGTTGTTCTACATGGTCCCAGTTTCCATCCTGTAGCTGTCCTTGATCCAGGTGAGCAAATTTATCTTCTGCCCAAGAAGAATATTCCTCCAGACATCAGCATTTAGTTTGGAGCAGTAGCAACACCAGTAGTTCAACATTTTTGGTATTGCTTTTCATGTCCTTTCTTGAGGGAGGATTTTTCCCTTGAGGTTTTGCCTCTTTCCTCATTTCTTTGGACAAGATAAATTGTAAAAGGGTGACCATAGCTTTATTGCTGGGCCCTATATGCATATATATTTCTGATTAGTTCAGGAATATCATCATAAAGTCAGGATTAAAGGGGGGTGTTGGAATATAATAAACCCACTCATAAAATAATTAATCATTATTTGAATAATTTCCTACCCACTAGCTTAGATAGTTGGCATCCACTTGCACCTTAGAGTCAACACTTGCCATCTATATCCTAGGAATGATTTATTCCTGATTCTGGGTTGATATTGACCACTTTATGGCCATCCAGAATTGGTAACTGCGCTTTACAGCAGAATCTGCTTTATTTTGCTTTTTCTGCTTTATCCTGCTTTTCTATGGATGAGGTAAAGCTAGTCAATTAGGAAACTAGCAGCTTTTGTTTCCAACCCATCCTCCATTATTTTCTCTCCATATTCTAGGATTAGCAAGTATTGCCTTCACTCATCATCACTCACTCATGCTATTGCTAATTCGTGAGGTGCTTGGTAGATTGGGAAAGTGCTTTAGTCAACTATGTGGTTTATCATAATTAGTAAGCCTTCTTTATGAGCTAGCTTGAGTTGTCTTCATGCAACTCCTTTTTCCTTTATAAGGATGTATTACCTATGTAATAATATCAATTATCATTTATTGATCATTCATTAATGTGTGTTCATTAATTCTTCTTCTTCTCTCATTATGCTAATTCTCTACAATTCTCTGTGAGGTTAATTGTGTACCTAGATCCTTAGCCAGTTTATGAAATTCCTTATGCCATCAAGGCTTTATAATTTCTACATGGTATCAGAGCTAGGGTTCTCAAAGTTCAAGTTCTACATTCTATTAGGGCTAAGGATATCAAAGCTCTACATGATATCAGATCTTTGAGAGTTAATTAATTAATCCTTCTTTTCAGATTTGCAGGTTTATTTTGCAGGTTCAACTTCGAATGGATTCAAGAGTATCGGTTCCTCTTCTTTCTCCATTCACAATCTATTTAGAGTGGAAACTGAAGATGATTTCATATCTAAAGAGACAAGGTCTCTATGAGATATCTATTGGAGACGGTAAAGAATCTTATGAAGAGCCAAGTGACTGGTTGAATGACTATGATAGAGCAATTGGAGCTATTTGTCTATCTATCTCTCCATGCATGCACTACCTTATTGATTCTGTTGATTACCCAAAGGATCTCTGGACAACATTGGATAGAGTTTTGGGAAAGAACAATGAGGATCCTTCTAGCTATGTGGAGAGTGCCTCTAGCTCCTCAATGATTTCTCTCTCTCAAGATGTCTCAGCCTCTACAGTCACTGATGAAGTTGATCATGAAGCATAAATTTCTCATATAGTTCCTGTTGCTACTACTCTCTTTGATTCAAATGCTTCCTCTTTCAATCAAGAAGGAAATATTGAAGAGCCATCTTTTTCTGTGTCTCTTGAAGTATAATATATTGATTCATCTTCTTATGATGTTGTTGATGAAAAAGAAGTGACTAATGGAGCTGCTATTGCTATTGATGATTCACTCACACATTCAGTGTTCTCTATGTCTTATATCATGGATTTTGAGATCCATATGCCAGACCTCTCACACCTTGTGCATGCCTCTCTTCTTGATGGTGCGCAACCCAGTGATTTCCAGGATGTTTGCTTAGCCAAATCAAGTCCTTCCATTTTTTTTCCACTTACCATACTTGATCCCTTGTGCTTCTGCATCTCCTCCTTTGATCTTGGCACTCATTCTCAGAGCCTCCTTGAAGATTTTGAACATCACTATCTTTCCACCTATCATACTTCTACCATAGAGGATTCTTTACCAGTATATTCCCATGAGTCTACTGTTTTGATTATTTGTGATCTCTTGGATTCTTTGGAAGCTAGTTCAACCCATGGAGCCCATTCATTCACACTCTTTGATCCTATGCCTTCTCTATGTTCCTACATGATCACTTGCACACATCCTCTCTATGTAAATGAAGATGGAGACATGATACACTCGCTTGGACAGTTATTTCACCTATCTAGATCTCATTTCATCTCTATTGGTTTGAAGTTCAAGTCATCTCATCATCTTGGAGCTGATTACAAGTCTCAAGATCCTTCAGTATTGCCTTAACATCATTGGATTTCAGTTGTTCTACATGGTCCCAGTTTCCATCCTGTAGCTGTCCTTGATCCAGGTGAGCAAATTTATCTTCTTCCCAAGAAGAAGATTCTTCCAGACATCAGCATTTAGTTTGGAGCAGCATCAATACCAGCAGTTCAACATTTTTGGTATTGCTTTTCATGTCCTTTCTTGAAAGAGGATTTTCCCCTTGAGGTTTTGCCTCTTTCCTCATTTCTTTGGACAAGATAAATTGTAAAAGGGTGACCATAGCTTTATTACTAGGCCCTATATGCATATATATTTCTGATTAGTTTAGGAATATCATCATAAAGTCATCCTTAAAGGGGGGTGTTGGAATATAATAAACCCACTCATAAAATAATTAATCATTATTTGATTAATTTCCTACCCACTAGCTTAGATAGTTGGAATCCACTTGCACCTTAGAGTCAACAATTGCCATATATATCCTAGGAATGATTTATTCCTGATTCTGGGTTGATCTTGACCACTTTATGGCCATCCAAAATTGGTAACTTCGCTTTACAGTAGAATCTGCTTTATTCTGCTTTTTCTGCTTTATCCTGCTTTTCTATGGATAAGGTAAAGCTAGTCAACTAGGAAACTGGTAGCTTTTGTTGCCAACCCATCCTCCATTATTTTCTCTCCATATTCTAGGATTAGCAAGCCTTTCCTTCACTCATCATCACTCACTCATGCTATTGCTAATTCATGAGGTGCTTGGTAGATTGGGAAAGTGCTTTAGTCAACTATGGGGTTTATCATAATTAGTAAGCCTGCTTTATGAGCTAGCTTGAGTTGTCTTCATGCAACTCCTTTTTCCTTTATAAGGATGTCTTACCTATGTAATAATATCAATTATCATTTATTTATCATTCATTAATGTGTGTTCATTAATTCTTCTTCTTCTCTCATTATGCTAATTCTCTACAATTCTCTGTGAGGTTAATTGTGTGCCTAGATCCTTAGCCAGTTTATGAAATTCCTTATGCCATCAAGGCTTTAGAATTTCTACAGGGGTTGGAATTACTTTGAACCAATTTACCAATGAGAAACATTTCTATGGGATCATCCATGATATTGAATATTGAGGGAATTTATTATTTCTCAAGCGGTGGAACATGCATGGAAAATCTAACCCATAGCTATAATGTTTTGACAGCACATATTCTTTCACAAGTGGTGAACACTTAGTCAACATAAAGGTGTTTTAGAAACCACAAGTTCATTCATAGTGTAAGAAAAAACAAGGTGAATATAAACGGGTTAAAGATATTGTTTATGTGCATTATAACTTGCAATTATTGTCCCATTATTGTGACAATTCAAATATAGATAACTCATGTACGAATTGGGGAAGCAATTGAGAGGAGGGAAATTTGGAGATGGAGCATTGGTTTTGGAAAAACTGATGAATGCTTCTTTTGATGATAATGATTGTGATGTGATTCCACCCCATCTATTTTCCCTAACTAACACTCCAAAAATAGGGGCTTCATGATCAACTCTAACTTCACCTCCAAATTCGTTATTGCATGGAATTTTATGGGGAAATCATGGTGGTGCAAAGAGGAAGGAAAAATAGATAAAAATTAGAATAATTGTTTCATGTTTTTCCCTAATTTATATGTCATGGAGTTTATCTCAATTTAGTGTTTTGGGCCTTTCTCTCTTCCTAATAAAATTATCATTTCAAATCTTATGCAATCTGCCTAGTTTGCAAACATAACTCTTGTCATGTTAATAGTTGACAAATGACCTATTTCATTCAATAATTAAATGGTCTATTTCCTAATAAATAGTTTCAAAATTTGTAGGTTGGTAATGGTGGAATTGGATCTTTAAAGTTGGCTCACAAATACAACCATTAGTTTAATCAAAGATATTCCTCTTATCATAGATTGGGGTATTTGGGTTGCTAGGGACAATTCAATATTTTAGGATAAACATACTTGCACATAAGTGATCCCCGTGAATAAAATTGGAACCCTATCCTTCTATTTTCAAGTAAATGGGGCATCGAGTGCGAGAATTATCTAGGAGGAAACCATTAATAACTCAATGTCATGGGAATTATATAGGAAGAATCCATGGGATAAACCAAATTTAATCTTACATCCATTTCCAACAAAGAGCACGTCTGACTTGCATACTGACACGAGATGAACCTTTTAAACTTATTGGCCACTTGTAGAATCCATGGGATAAACCAATTTAATCTTGTACCCATTTCCAAAGTGTATATTGTTCAAGAACAATTAAAGAGCATGTCTGACTTGCATACTGGCATAAGAAAAACCTTTAAAAAGTTGTCAGCCACTTTAGATTAACAATGAAATGAAAAACTTTGAATACTACACAGTTTCATTAATTGGAAGTGATAAATCCTATTCCTCTTGAATCCTCAAGCCACACCACCCAAAAACATTGCCACACTAAGTTGTATTGAAGGATATGGAGGGGGGGGAACAAATATAGAAAATTTTCAAAAATTTCGGATACCTTACGTCGAGGAAACAACAATATGTGTATGTCTGTGAAAATTTGAAAACCACAAGACACAAAAATTTCAATTTTTATATTACCATTTATCATTTAAAAGAAAATACATTATTCAAGACACTTGCAAAAAGTAATCCTATTTCAATATCATTATTGCAAGATAAGATTATTCAGAAAATTGTATATGAAAAATCCTAAAAAAAGGACAAGTATATTAAATTTAGATCATGTTTGGAAAACATGAAAAAAGAGTGTGCGACACTAATGAGTGACATGTAGTTTTGGTGCAGTGATTGACTTGTCCATCCTTAGCATTCAATCCTAATAATTGTTAAATTCTTGAAGTAAAATGTGATCCATATTAACATTTGCTAATATATATTTCTTTCATTTGATCAATTTATTTTTAAAATATATTCTCTTAGTTGAAAAACTAACTAGAAATTTCTTTTAAGGATGCGATTAGGACAAAAGTATCCTATTAAAAACAAATCATATATCCTATATCACTTCATACCTACTTTTTTACTCAATTAATAAACACATCATTTATGTGAATGATCTTATCTAATATAACATGTTACATGTCATTTTTTGTAAGCCTGAACAAATTGACAGATGACAAATCACAAATGGCTTCCAAATTGTGCATTTTCAGACAATAACCAAACATCAATTTAAAAAAAAACATTAAAAATATTTAAAATTGTATAACCTTGTAACTTAAACAAAAAATTATCCATTGAGATCAAGAATATTTATCAACAATCAATGTGACAGTGTCCACTTCATTCACATTAGAAAACATCTAAAATGCTATAAAAAAATATAAGTCCAAACTATATTTTATTGAGAATGAGAAAAATAAAATTCCAAGATGTTGCTCAAATATGAGTGGTTATCTTGCCTTCCTAATATAATTAAAATATGCCATGCTCTATCTAACAGTGCATTACATGCAAGACCTTAATGCTCCGGTGAACCAACGATTTCTCCAAGTTCTCTACTAGAACCTTAATGTTCAAACTTGGAAAGTGTAGATTGCAAACACAGTCCTTGCAGACTGAAAACATGAAACCGTAGCCGATAAATTCGTTTCCATGATTTATTATATCCTTTTGAGATGGAACGTGGAAGATTTAGCAAGGTGTAGGGTTCAAATTACACGTTTAAAACAATTGCTAGTGCATTTTAAGAATTTAAATTCTCCCGAAACGTGCCCCCTCCTTCAGATATGTATCATTATTTTACTGAAACTTATCAAAATTAGGCTGAAACACATTACTTTGGAACTGAAATGTATCACGTCATCCTGAAACATACCCATACCAGTCTGATACGTATTTCTGGCCTTTCAGAGCTGTATCCCCTGTGTTTCTGTATCTGAAATGAGGAATGGTTTTTCATTGGGGATAGTAGGACATTTCAGGTAACTTAGCTGCCATACGAACAAAACTAGAGAATATAGAAAAAACCCAAAACTCCAAACAACACTGATTAGGGTCCTTAGGGTTTATGGTACTCAGGGGTTAGGGTTTAGTGCATTAAGAAATTAGGGGATTTGGGTAATTTACGGGGATTATAAATATTTAGGCTTAGTCTTAATGGGGTTATGGTCACTATGGTCACACTTAATAGTTAAGGTCCTTAGGGGTTAGGGTTTAATGGGTTAAGTGGTCAGGGGATTTGGGGTCATAGGGTTTATAAGAAGTTAGGATTTATCATTTTCATATCCATCATCATCATAATCACCGTCATCATCATTTTCATCACTATCATCATTGTCATTATTTTCATCATCATTTGCGGATCTAGTATGCCTTTGTCTGTAGCAATACCCATACATTTAAGTAAGCACTACAACAAAACCCTGTGATTAGAGTCTCTTTTTGCTTCCTTTTTAGTGTCCATTATCAATTTTAGTGTAATTTTCATCACTTTTTGGACAAAGTGGACACTTTTCCATGGGATGGTGCTTTTAATGGTGTTATTTATGCCCATTTTTAAAATTTTATGCTATTTTGGATGCTAATTAGCATCCCAGATAATGCCCAAACATGCATCCAAAATAGCACCAAGCATAGATCCATATATTGATCCACAGCTTGCGCCATGAATTTTTCCAAGAAAAAAATATGAAGTAGTGCCAAGTATAGATCCACAAATCGCACATAGAAAACATTTGTTGGGCCTAGGGATAGTAAGGAAAAATTCATGCAAAACTCTGCCTAAGAAAGAAGAGAGAAATGAGAAGAAGAAAGGTGCTATGACTGAGGAACTAACTTGAAGGAAAGAAGAGAAAGGATGTTGAAATAGAGGAAGTGAAAGAGAGGAAGAAGAAGAGGAGGAGGAAAAAGAAGAGGAAGTTGCACCAGATGAGGAAGCCGTGACAAAAGGATGGAGTGCCGCATAGGTGGATACGACAGAATATCAATAGTAGGAGGCATGCAAGTAGCATAACAACTAGAAAATGACAGTAAGACATAATGCTAAGAAAGTGATAGGCCTTAATGATCTCAAGTACAATCTCAACTAGAGCTGGAGGAAACCACACGTGTGAAGGAATATCTATAAGTTAGGCCGTTAGTGCCTCCCGTTAGGATTTACTAGAATAGGAAAGATAGTCTGTTGGCTGAATATAGAAAGTCAGTTGAGAAAGCGTCAAAAAATGAGTTTGTATTGAGTTTGTATCAAGTATGCATGGAATCTGTATTGAGTCTGTAATGGGGCTATAAAAGAAGGAACCCAAACTAGATGTAGGTTAGCCTCCCTATGGTCAGTATTTTATAGTTACCTCTGAATTGTTAGAATCTCAAGTTGAACTTCGATTATAGAAATGAAGACTCTCATTAGTTGAAGAGAGTGAGCTCCTGGTTAATGGCTCTGTATTTTTTTGGTTAGCATTGCTGAGTGAACCAGAATGAAGGGTCTACAGCTGAGTGCACATAAAAGTAGGAAGGGTTGAGTTGATCCAGGTTGTGTGCAGATCATTAGTAATGGAAAGTAGGAAGATAATAGAGAGAATATCAAAGAGGATGGGAGGGAGGGAGAGTCAGTGAATTTAGAGAAGAAGATCCAAAGAAGAGTCTGCAGCTTAGAGTGTAGACAAAAGGTGCATCTATTTCCTCATACCAGATGAAGAGCACCTTGTTGTTTTTTCCTAGATGGGTTTCCATGTTATATCTTGTGTATATGTGTGAATGTTGAATGTGTTTGACATACTTGTGTAAATGATACAATAAGTGAATGATTCTAGATTTGCTTATGGATGAATGAAAGTCTATCATTTGCATTATGTTGGTTGAATATGATTATGCTGCATGTCTGTTGTTTAGTTGCATAAGAAAATTTGGGGCACATCATAGATGTTGAATCACAATGAACATAAATAATCCACTACCGGACTTGATTGAGAGCCTTGGTGCAGGGCCAAGGTATTGTACATCCCCCCACCCAACTACAAAAACGTGGTTATGGCAGTTACCCATCCAAGAGAGATATATCAGGTGAGACATAATCGATGTTGTGGGTGCTGCTAAATGATCCATGCTCTATCAAGAAGAGATATTGGGCTTTGTTTTGTTGAGAAGAAGGGATTGAACCTGGGTTGGGATCCCTAGAGAGGGAGAAAATACAACAACATCCAACATAGTTCCATGTATAGAGCCCAGTATAGCACCTAGAATAATGCCAAAAATTTCGAAATGAACCACGCTAGGAACTGCACCAGGTTTAGAGCTAGGAATTGTGTTAGGAAAAATATTGACATAATATCAGTCATAAATCCAACATTAGAACCAAAATTTGGTCTAGGAAAATAGCCAGAAATTTCATAATGAATTGTGCTAGGAATTGCTCCAGGCATAGTTCTAAGTTTTGGAGGTTTTACGTTCATGTCCAAACATATCAGAGTGTGATTTGGTTGTCATTGATGGAAACATAGTTCCAATAATATGATCCAGATAAGAATAAGACTCAAAAGAATGTTGGACAATATCGACGATGGTAAATACATTTTGTTGAAAGAATAGCGAGGAAGATTGAGGAGGGTTTGTCTTGCGAAATTGGAAATAAATTGATGTAAAGGAGACTGAGATCAATGGATGAGGTTGATCCCAAAGAAGATCAATGACTATTAGGCATTTCACTGGGTGAACTAGCATAGAGGAAGAAAATATCGGCAGGCGTGATAGTTTATGAAATCTTCCCTATGTTGGTTGAAGTACACCGTTGATCTAAATATGACGGTTGTTAGTCCATTTCATCGATGAACTAGCAAGGAGGTTAATTATAGGAGTTGGGAGAAAATTTTTAATGTAATATGCTCTATAAAATTTGGATTCCACCATAGATATGCATGGATCCTAATCCAATGGTTATCAATCATTTCGGTCATTGAAATAGGAGGTGAGTTAACATAGAGGATGGACATGAAATTGTTGTGAGAACCAAATCTTGAAAAATAATCTGTTGAAAAAATCCAACATTCAGGAGTAATCTCGCACAAGAAATCAATGGTCAAGATAAAATAAACAAAGGTTGAAAGGTAAGCAGATGAACAAATCTGATGGTCAAGAGTTATCCCGCATAAGAAATCAATGGACAAGATAAAATTCGCAAAGTTTGAAAGGTAATCGGATGAACATATCCAATGGTCAGGAGTGATCCCACACAAATAAATCAATGATCAAGAGAAAATCCACAAATTATAAAAGGTAATCAGATGAACAGATCCGATGGTCAGTACTAAACCCACATAAGAAATTGACAACGTGGAAGTATTTTTACAAGCAGAAAGTTTGGAAGCTGTTCAAACAAATGTTGAAAACCCAAGATCCGCATCCCGCATCGGATCTAATATCGATGGTTAGGAAAGGGTGCTTAAGGAATCAATGATGCAGAAAGAGTTTTGCAAGAAGAAGTCAGAAAGAGGAAAGTCTGGAAGTTGTTCAAATAAGTGTTGAAAACTTGAGATCCACATCCTGCATCGGATCTAAGATCAACGGTCGGGAAAGGGTGCACAAGAAATCAATGGCGAGGATTGATAATACATAAAAGGATGTGCATAAGGTAGAACATAGAAATCACAGAATCATATTAAGAAAAATCACATATCCGATATCAAATTTTCTTCTCAGATCAACGGTCACAGAGAGCTCAAAGAAGATCGATGGTGCGAAACCTATACTGCAGAATGAAAACTATGAAACTAGGAGTGTATAAGCTATGAGTTTTGCATAAAATGACAAGTGTGAAAGAATCCAAATGGAAAAGATATGTTGCAGAAACTCATTATTACTCAGCGATTGGACTTCTTGTCTTTCATAAGGAATTGAACAGTTTGATCAGTTAGGGAAATGGACTGTCAGGCATACAAACAAGTAAAGGGTTTAAGGATAGTTATGTATAAAAGGATGTGTGGGATGAATGGAGTAGTGTGTTCTCTGTAGAAAGAGAAGTGTTGCATGGATCACTGTCAAAGTGGGGATTACAGAATGACAGAGGACTTCGAGTGCTTTCAAGAATATCTAGAATAGAGACAATGAGGGGAACCAAGGTGTAGAAGAAAATCTAGAAGTAGATCATAACAGAGTTAGTATGCATTGTTATATCTGTTTTTATACATGTTGTACTAAACACGTTTAAGTATGAGAAACAAGGGTGGTAGGGTGGTGCTAGGAAAATCATGTTGTCTTCTCTATACAAGTTGGAGCATGTATAAGTGGAAGTTGGTGCTTCCACCTAGTTGTATCTAGAGAATGTGATTTTAATTGGTGCTAGGTCAAACATGTTGTTTTATTTGTACAAGTTGGAGCCTATACAAGTGGAAGTTGGTGCTTCCATCCTGTAGTAGTTGGAGAATGTTATTTGAATAGGTGCTAAGAAAAACATGAGGTTTAGTGCTCTCCACAAGAAGGAATTTGTAAACATAGGTTGCAGCCTCATTTGAGTAGGTTCTCAAATAAAAATGAACATTTATTTGTCTCTATCATGTGTATTTCATTGATGATCATCATTCCTTCTGTTATACTTGTTGCATTATCATAACTGTAAAGATGTAATCAACCATAATATTTTAAACATTAAAAATGGTTTAAAATTTAGAACACACTGATTCACCCCCCCCCCCCCCCCCCCC
>LPNX010957153.1:657102-673548 GCA_001517045.1 Pseudotsuga menziesii
GATTATTTAGAAGATGGAGCACCTCTCTTTAATGAGAAAGTATATGAAATATGGAGTGTAAAGATGAAGTGGTACTTGCAATCAGTTAGGTATGATTTATGGAATTAGTTGGGTATGATTTAATTGTAAATGGTTATGTCCCTCCAAAGAAAGTGAAATTGACAAGTCAAAAAGAAGTTAGAAGTTACAACTCAAAAGACAAGGAAATTATACTAGACGGATTACCTGATCATGTCAAAATAAGGGTATGACAATGTGTCTCAGCTAAATAGATTTGGGACAAACTAAAGGATATATATTCAGCCGAAGGATAGGAAACTAGAGCTAGTACGATATTGATGAACTCAATCACCCATGAAGGCAAAGGATTTTTTAAACACTCTATATGTAATGACTCAAAATGTGATGATTTCTCTCATATGATTGAAGAAGTTGATGAATGTATTGCGAATTGTGAGGAGGAACTTGTAGCTTCACTAGAATAGATTGATGAATTAAGAAAAATGATAAAAACGCAAGTTGAAGAAAACTATCAAGAAAGAAAAGAAGCACAACTACTTGAAGAATCCATGTCAAGATAATTAAATGACAAAGAAAAGGCATGTAATACTCAAAAAGCTGAAATTGATTCCCTAAAAGAATAAAGAGAAAGACTAAGCATGTTTCAAACTCTAGTAGCTAAATATGAAGGAAGTATTGAACAAAATAAGAAAGAAAACTCAGAACTCGGAATAGAAAACCATTCTCTAAAGTATCAACTGCAAAAATCTCAAGACGAACGTCAAGGATTGATAAGACAAACTGAAAACAACTTTAAAGAATATGTGAGAAGGAAACTGATCCAGAAGGATATTGGTGGCGACCTACCTATTCCACTTGGTCCCCCACCATTGTTTCTTTCAATTTTTCAGTTTCCTTAATTGTAGCACAATTTACTATTTTTGGTAGTTTTCAAGTCCTAAACTTTCGGAGCCGTTTTGAGGCCCTAAATGACATTTTTTCAGCATCGAATGGACCACATAAGTGCCATAATAAGTGCTCCACATATCTACATCAGTTTCATTTGAGCATTAAGTACAAGGAGGGAAGCACCAATAATGTTGCAAACTGCCTCAGCCTACCACTAATCGTGGCTATAAGCACTATGTTCAACTCTTGTGGGCACGAGACTTCTGATTGGCTACTTCTCTACAAGAGAGATCCAGAATTCAGCCACACATACAAGATGCTCTTAGATGGAAACCAAGTTCCAAATTTTCACCTCCAGGATGCACTACTAGGTCACATGGGAAACCTTTGTGTTCCTTCAAGCGAGCCTACCAAGATGATTTGTGAAGTGCACTATAGTTGGGTTGTTGGGCGATTCGGGGTTGAGAAAATAGTGGCATTACTGCATAAGTATTTCTATTGTCTAAACCTTCGACAGGACATCAGTAAGCACATTCGATCCTACATTGTCTCCACCATAGCCAAACCTTCCATCAAGAATCAAGGCCTCTATACTCTGTTGCCTACCCCTAGTCGACCTTGGGAATCCATCTCTATGGATTACATGTTGGGACTTCCTTTTGCTAAGCATGGCAATGACTATGTGTTCATTATCATCGATAGATTCTAAAAGATGGCCATAATGGAAACCTGGAAGAAGAATATCATAGAAGAACCCACTGCTAAACTCTTCTTTGAACGAGTGTGGGTACACTTTGGGATCCCACAGTCTATAATATGAGATCAGGACAGTAGGTTCCTTAGTACATTCCGGTCTAGCCTATGGTCAATGCTAGACACCAAGCTCACAAAGTCCACATACTTCCATCCCCAGATTGATGGCCAGACATAGGTCGTCAACAGGATGATCGTACACATTTTGCACATGTACAACTTGTTACCACCTAAGTTGTACTTAGTGGTTTTTATCAAGTGAGCCCGGTGAACCGGACAAGGCTAACTTGTTCGGACTTCAAAAAGACCTTTGGAAGTACTTCTGGGAAGTGCTTGTTGTACTATATCACATATTCAAACCCCATGAGGGAATTGTAATAAATGTTCTAGCATGATAGTGTCTGTAAAAGACTCGGTCTCTTAGACTTTATTTGTCAATCTGATCAGCCCAGGGTGTTTTTTCCCTTGGTTATTATTGGTTGTTAAACAAATGACTGATAATTTCTGAGTTTTTCACTCCATACCTCCAAAGTTGGGGTGGTCGGCTTGGCATTTAGGCCTATTGAGGTTATTAGAGTCTATGTGTCAATGTATAAACATGATAGACATCATTTTTGAGTCATATGAACATGTCCAAGTCCCCCTAGGTGTTTTTCAATTTTTCAATTTTTTAGTTTTTTCAGTGTTTTTTATTAAAATTTAATTTTTCCAAAATCTTAGGATATTTTTTAATAGTTTAATTGGAAAAATTGATTTTGTAATAAAAGTGGGCCAAATAATCAGTTTCAGTCATGTAGGTGCTCATTTTCAAGCCAAGAGCACCATGTAAACCCATGGACCCACTGTTTCCTAGTTTTGAGTGATTTTACATCACTCAGGTCAGAAAGCCCCAAAAATCAATTATTGATTATTTTAATTAATAAATTGATGAATAATGGAGCAAATCCAAAATCATAAATCAATGGATTCTCAGCCGATTTGATTGAAATCAGTCAGATCTGAAGCAGATTGACTGGATCTGACAAATCCTTGACTGAAGGAGGTGATCAAATCAGATCCTGAGTTGATCTTGAGCATCCTTTATGAGGAATTTCGCCCTCCCTCTCTCCTCAACACGTTTTTGGCTCAACTGGATGATTTTTGGTGGATTCTTCAGTCAACAGGTTGAGGTGTCAGTCAAATCAGCCCCTCGATTGACAGTTGCACTCAGTGAGACTCAGATCTGGCTCAGCTAGACATAGATCAGGCACTAATGAACTCTCCATCAGCTGATTTCACTTGATTCCATGAGTAATTGCGCCCCCCCTGGGCTAGATGGCTTGCAAATTGTATATATCCAGGCACAGCCTCCTCTTCCAAGCTAGTTAGAACTGGGATTGAGGTGCTGTTGCTCTTGTACTGTATTGTTTTTTCATTTTGGAATAAAGAAGCTTTGGAGGAAATATCTATGGTGTAATTCTCTTCATGTGTGGATGTTGATTGTCAAATGCTTATGAGGTATAATCTACTTTTGTTTATCATTGCTTTGGTGGTTAATTGTTGGCCTTGAAGGAGAGAGATCCCTCCTGTTAGGGTAAGAGTTTATTCTAGTTTGATTTATGCTCTTACTACTGCTTGTCCTAGATCTATTGGATTTGTATGTATTTTAAGTTTAATTGCATGCTTTCCAATCATCTCTTTCGGCAGCACCTATGTTTTAACCATCTGTTTGTGCAAGGGTTTTCAAGTTGCAGGTGATCTCGCTGGTAGAAGAGGTTGAGCTGGTTTGAATCTTCCTCATATTCAGTATCTTATGAATGACATAGTCCCTCAGTGTTCCACCAAAGCAGAATCCAAAGCCCAACATTCCCAGGCTTCAAACACTCTTTCTCTCTCTTTCTCCTTTAAAAATGATTAAACTTTCCTCAAACTGGTTACTTTAAGGTTTATTTTTAAATATGATTTATCTCATAAAGAAAAGCATACATAGATCTAATTATCAATATCCCTTCAAATTTCTATATCTTAGTTTCATTGTGCACATAAAGTTCAAATTCAAGAGATCTAGCTAAATTGCCTTAGTTTCGCAAGTAGTTTATTGATAAATTCATAGCTTGCTGTTAAGGTAGTTTTATTTTCTGTTCAATAATTTAAATATTATGAAATCAGTGTTTTTAATTGGCTACACAAACAACAAGCCAATATACCAAGGAAATATTGCTTTCCTTGGTTCCTTTTTCATCGGTTTAGCTAGTTTAATTTCATTAATTTTTTGAGATAAATTAGGCTGACCCAAAGGCACTCTTAAAGTGATTTGGGGAATTTGTTATTCTAATTCACTCGGTGTCATTTAGCATTTATGATAGAGAATAAAGGAAGCTACTGTGCAAAGTGGCTTTTGGAGCGCTCAAATCCCCCCAGGGGTCTCTCTTTTGTCACATAATTTGTAATTTTTTTTGTATAAACTGTAATATCTTGGTTTCAGACTGTATAAGGACCAAGAAAGAACTGATTTACCAGTGCTCTGATATTGTAACCACTGTAATAAAATCCTTCTTTGAATAGGATCTTTCGAGCCCATTCCCCATCCCCCCTGGGGGGATTCGCGTCGGTACCATTTTTCGTCATTTTCTACTTATTCCTTTTTCAATAGAATTGATGTGATTTGTAGGGTAGTATAATTTATCTTGTTGTTAATTCCATTTTCCATATATTACATTTCAAAAGTAATCATAATACTTACCCCATGATTTCCCGAGTGACCCGCAAGGGGAAAGAGATTCGTGGTAGGATTAATCAGAAAACCAAATTGTGTAGTTGTTTTATTCTTCATCATTTGTTTATCAATAGATTTAAAATTAACCCCTCCTCGATTTCCCGATTGAGATCCACTTGGATCGAAAGAGGTTCTTGGAGGCTTTTCTTTTAAACAAGAACACATCTCTTAATAACTTATTAAAATTTACAAGACTCTAGTGTGTATGCTCTGCACTTGGCTGCAGTTCATCCAATCAGTCAAGATGTATCAAAAGCACTTGGGTGACTAGCATAATTAGGACTCACCCTCCCCAATTAACAAACCATCAGGTGAAAATCCAACACCTCGATCAAACCTTTACGGTGGCAAAATACCCAAAGGAAGAGGGAACCTACCGAAAAGTGACCTCGGGGCACCGATCTCTGTCACACCCTAACGGGTGCATTATGAACAATAGCCCTAGAGACTCCATTTCATCCCACATATTCCTTGCAGGCATCCATGAAGGTTTGTTTTGGACATACTCCAAGTACTCTCGGGTATATCTGGAGTCCACCCTTAGCCTAATTTAAACAACTCATACTTCAATTTTAACATAAAACATACCAAGATGCGATCGCAAAACATTCACTCCAAGCACACGCAAGCATATTGATCTTTTGATTTGACTCCATTATTAAGGCACTGGTCTTTTTTGCTTCATATATATATTGTGTATCAACTTTGTGCTTTCGTGTGTATCTTCGTATCTTGTCATCTTGATTGTTTATAGTTAAAATATTCAAACTACTAAGTAATTGATTCAGTTTAACATCACCACACTAAGAAATCATCCTTAGTAACTTAATAGGGTCTACCCCCCTTGGCTCCATTAGGAGTTGAGCCTAAACGGAGGAGTCAAGAACAAGGTGATAGCCTTGACTCGAGACTTGCCCCCAAGGACACACCGAGTGGCTTGAAGATTTTTTCCACGTGATCCAGGTGTGTGAAAAGGTGGCAACACTTTTTGGCGCCGTTGATGGGGATAAATATTTTTATTCCGTAGTACGACTTAGCTTAAATTTTTTCTAAACAACTAAAAAGATTAAAAAAAACTTTTGATTGATCTAGTCTTTAAAAAACATAAAAATTAAAACTCGATCCATTTGGCGACTCCACTGTCTAACATCCCTTCAAGAATTTCTACCTGAAGAAATTGCCGACAATTATTCAATCCTCTCCCTGGTCCTGAAAGGTTTATTAGGGAAAGGTTGAATAGGCAGACTTATCGTAGAAACCTTGAAGATTTAGGAGACCAATCCCTCTCAGATATCTATCACATATTTGTAGAGAATCATGTTCACTAATCTCAAGAAATGATGGAATTTTACAAACCCCTTGACTTTTCTCAGATAGCAGGTGCTCCTCATAACATTCCGAAAGATGCTATCAATAAGCTCCCCCGATTCGAGGGAAATAGTGCTACCACTGCGAGGAATCATCTCCGAAAGTTTGAAAGGCACCTAGTCAGTTACTGTGATGATGTTTCCTCTAACCATGAAGATATCAAAATGAATCTCTTTGCTTTATCCTTAGAGGGTGATGCTGCGGAATGGTATGAAAACCTTGGTGATGATTCATATAAAACCCTTAATGAATTCCTAGTAGGTTTTAAGAAGAGATGGGGGGAAAAGAAAGAACCAAGACATTTGCTTCCTGCCCTTCATAATATAAATAAGATGGAGAGTGAAACCATGGATGATTTTAATACTAAGTTCAGGCGTGTGGTTGCGGACCTCCCTAGAGACATCAAGCCAAGCGATGCCTCCATCTTGATATATTATATCGAATCTTTCACTGGTGATTTGAGATACCAATTAAGGGATAAAGATCCGGTAGATCTAAAAAATGCTCAAGATCTGGCCGAGAAAATAGAAAGGAATATGCAATCTTCGGGCTAGTCCAACATTCCGGGTTACACTAGGGGAAACACTTCATACAACGAAGAAAAGGGAAAAGCCTTTGAATTAGAAGAAAATGGAACCTCTAAAGACCCCATGGAAAAGATAGCTAGCATGTTGGAAAAAGTGATGACTAGTCAGGACCAATTCATGACAAAAATCCAAAACAAAATAGTCACACTGGAGAGAAATAGTGGACCTAGGAATTTTCAGCCAAAACAAAATCAAGTGTATCAAAGGAATTTTCCTCAGCAAGAGCCTAGGATTCCAAACTAGTTAGACTCAACTAACATGGTGGATGAAGTAATTCCTTGGTGTAGACCTTGTGAGCAATTCCACCCAGAAAGCACTTGCTACATAGCAAACCAGATTATAGAACATGGGATGGCGGAGGTCAGTAATCAGGAAACAACATCAGGTGAGTCTGATCATATATACATGGTAGGCCAGGCCTACCCTTTGTCACCATCTAAACAATACAAGCCTGAGGATGAAACCATTGCAGAATCTTATAGTGAAACTTATGATGAAAACTGTGATATACATGATGGGACTCCTATGTGTTCTCCATATAATGATGACAGCCTGGAAGGTGTACTACCTTGTGGCCTTTTCTCTGAAGAAGATGAGTATGAAAATGCGGACAAGTATAGCTTGGAGCATGATACAAGTGAGGAAGACTCCCTTATCCCTGACAAATATGTTAATGAGGAGTCCTGGACATTCATGGAAAATCCAGTCTATGACATGAATAAAGAGGAAAATAATGAACCAGAAACTTTTGATGGTTTTGTTGATGGCATATCTAAAGAAGAGAGCATGGACCATGTGGCCTTGGGAAACTTTGATATGAAAAAGGAGCATGCAGTTTATCCACATGATCAGTCTGAGACATATATTGATATCAGTAGTGAAGACAAAGAGAACTCGATATCGGAACATGATATCAGCAATGGGGAATCCATCACATTTAACATAGATGATGGTGATGACTATTGGGATTTTTGTCGATATCTTATTAAGAATCCTATCTATGCTATATCGAGCAAGGGGAGTGTCTGTTTAGAGATTTGTGGAAGTCCAATCTACTATACTTCCATAGACGGAAGCATGAATCTGGAGACCTTGGAAAATCCTAGTATGGAAAAGGAGAATTCAAAACTCTTATATGATCATTCAGAGCCATATCACGCAGAGCCACACAAGAGTATCAGTAATGAAGACATGGAGAAGCAGTTTTGTGAAAAGACAGATGTGATGCAGTTATTAGAATATCGGTCTCAACTATCATCTTCACATATAGGGTTTCCTCATGACTTGGAGCTGCTTGGGGCTTATACAGTGAATTATCATTGGGTAAGCCTTGATGATCAATATGATGGTGTAGCCAATTTGCCTCATCATTCCAATTTGTACATCAACCCTATCCAGTCTTGGATAGAAGCAGCCTGCGCAAGCACTTACCAGTTTGGGAGGAAGTTTGAATACATTATTCATGCCTATGATTTTCCATCCATCCTGCCCCTTCTGGATCATCACGCAGGTTTGCATTTTCTGAATAAAGTATCCTTACTTTGGCTGGTAACCAAAGACAAGGGAAATTTTTTTATGTCAATAAAATGCTTAGGTGGTTACATTGGATTTCTGATTACACTTAACCCTTTTTATATCATGCTTAGAGTAGGAAAACAAGCTCTTTGAAAGAGAGAATTTGCTTTCTACATTTCTATTTTTAGCTATAATAAAACTTTGCTTCTTTTAGTTAGTTACATCTATTTTGTTTAAATAAACCAGCTTAATGGTTCATTTGGTTTTTCATAAAACTTGTGCTACTGAGGTTTTTCTTGTCAAGTTGAGATGTTTTTGCAGGGTATATAAACCAGAGATTCTGGTGTTCTCGTATCCTCTCCTTGCCTTAAAGACCAGATCGAGCACACGTCCCACAGTTGGAGCCAGAATGTTACCACCTAAGTTGTACTTAGTGGTTTTTATCAAGTGAGCCCGGTGAACCGGACAGGGCTAACTTGTTCGGACTTCAAAAATACCTTTGGAAGTACTTCTGGGAAGTGCTTGTTGTACTTAGTGGTTTTCATCAAGTGAGCCCGGTGAAACGGACAGGGCTAACTTGTTCGGACTTCAAAAATACCTTTGGAAGTACTTCTGGGAAGTGCTTGTTGTACTATATCACATGTTCATACCCCATGAGGGAATTGTAATAAACGTTCTAGCATGATAGTGTCTATAAAAGACTCGGTCTCTTAGACTTTATTTGTCAATCCGATCAGCCCAGGGTGTTTTTTCCCTTGGTTATTATTGGTTGTTGAACAAACGACTGATAATTTCTGAGTTTTTCACTCCATACCTCCAAAGTTGTGGTGGTCGGCTTGGCATTTAGGCCTATTGAGGTTATTAGAGTCTATGTGTCAATGTATAAACATGCTAGACATCATTTTTGAGTCATATGAACATGTCTAAGTCCCCCTAGGTGTTTTTCAATTTTTCAATTTTTTAGTTTGTTCAGTGTTTTTTATTAAAATTTAATTTTTCCAAAAACTTAGGCTATTTTTTAATAGTTTAATTGGAAAAATTGATTTTGTAATAAAAGTGGGCCAAATAATCAGTTTCAGTCACGTAGGTGCTCATTTTCAAGCCAAGAGCACCATGTAAACCCATGGACCCACTGTTTCCTTGTTTTGAGTGATTTTCCATTACTCAGGTCAGAAAGCCCAAAAAATCAATTATTGATTATTTTAATTAATAAATTGATGAATAATGGAGCAAATCCAAAATCATAAATCAATGGAGTCTCAGCCGATTTGATTGAAATCAGTCAAATCTGAAGCAGATTGACTGGATCTGAAAAATCCTTGACTGAAGGAGGTGATCAAATCAGATCCAGAGTTGATCTTGAGCATCCTTTATGAGGAATTTCGCCCGCCCTCTCTCCTCAACACGTTTTTGGCTCAGCTGGATGATTTTTGGTGGGTTCTTCAGTCAACAAGTTGAGGTGTCAGTCAGATCAGCCCCCCGATTGACAGTTGCACTCAGTGAGACTCAGATCTTGCTCAGCTAGACACAGATCAGGCATTGATGGACTCTCCATCAGTTGATTTCACTTGATTCCATGAGTAATTGCACCCCCCCTGGGCTAGATGGCTTGCAAATTGTATATATCCAGGCACAACCTCCTCTTCCAAGCTAGTTAGAACTGGGATTGAGGTGCTGTTGCTCTTGTACTATATTGTTTTTTCATTCTAGAATAAAGAAGCTTTGGAGGCAAGATCTATGGTGTAATGCTCTTCATGTGTGGATGTTGATTGTCAAATGCTTATGAGGTATAATCTGCTTTTGTTTATCATTGCTTTGCTGGTTAATTGTTGGCCTTGAAGGAGAAAGATCCCTCCTATTAGGGTAAGAGTTTACTCTAGTTTGATTTATGCTCTTACTGCTGATTGTTCTAGATCTATTGGATTTGTATGTATTTTAAGTTTAATTGCATGCTTTCCAATCATCTCTTTCTGCAGCACCTATGTTTTAACCATCTGTTTGTGCAAGGGTTTTCAAATTGCAGGTGATCTCGCTGGTAGAAGAGGTTGAGATGGTTTGAATATTCCTCATATTCAATATATTATGAATGAAATATTCCCTCAGTGTTCCACCAAAGCAGAATCCAAAGCCCAACATTCCCAGGCTTCAAACACTCTTTCTCTCTCTTTCTCCTTTAAAAATTATTAAACTTTCCTCAAACTGGTTACTTTAAGGTTTCTTTTTAAATATGATATATCTCATAAATAAAATCATACATATATATAATTAGCAAGATCCCTTCAAATTTCTAGATCTTAGTTTCATTCTGCACATAAAGTTCAAATTCAAGAGATCTAGCTAAATTGCCTTAGTTTCGCAAGTAGTTTATTGAAAAAGTCATAGCTTGCGGTTAAGGTAGTTTCATTTGCTGTTCAATAATTTAAATATTCTACAATCAGTTCTTTTAATTGGCTGCACAAACATCAAGCCAATATCCCAAGGAAAGCTTGCTTTCCTTGGTTCCTTTTTCGTCGGTTTAGCTAGTTTAATTTCATTAATTTTTTGAGATAAAGTAGGCTGAACCAAAGGAACTCTTAAAGTGCTTTGGGGAATTTGTTATTCTAATTAAATCACTGTCATTTAGCAGGTATGACAGAGAAGAAAGGAAGCTTCTGTCCAAAGTGGCTTTTGGAGCGCTCAAATCCCCCCAGGGGTCTCTCTTTTGTCACATAATTTGTAATTTTTTTTTTGTATAAACTGTAATATCTTGGTTTCATCCTGTATAAGGACCAATAAAGCACTGATTTACCAGTTCTATGATATTGTAACCGCTGTAATAAAATCCTTCTTTGAATGGGCTCTTTCGAGCCCATTCCCCATCCCCCCCTGGGGGTTTCGCGTCGGTACCATTTTTCGTCATTTTCTGCTTATGCATTTTTCACTAGAATTGATATGATTTGTTGGGTAGTATATTTGATCTTGTTTTTAATTCCATTTTCCATATCTTACATTTCAAAAGTAATCATAATACTTACCCCACGATTTCCCGAGTGACCCGCAACGGGAAAGAGATTCGTGGTAGGATTAATCAGAAAACAAAATTGTGTAGTTGTTTTATTCTTCATCATTTATTTATCTGTAGATTTAAAATTAACCCCTCCTCGATTCCCCGATTGAGATCCAATTGGATCGAAAGAGGTTCTTGGAGGCTTTTCTTTTAAACAAGAACACATCTCTTAATAACTTATTAAAATTTACAAGACTCCAGTGTGTATGCTCTGCACTTGGCTGCAGTTCGTCCGATCATTCAAGCTGTATCGAAAGCACTTGGGTGACTAGCATAATTAGGACTCACCCTCCCCAATTAACAAACCATCAGGTGAAAATCCAACACTTCGATCAAACCTTTACGGTGGCAAAATACCCAAAGGAAGCGGGAACCTACTGAAAAGTGACCTCGGGGCGCCGATCTCTTTGACACCCTAATGGGTGCATTATGAACAATAGCCCCAGAGACTCCATTTCAGCCCACATATTCCTTGCGGGTAGCCGTGAAGGTTTGTTTTGGACATACTCCAAGTACTCTCGGGTATATCTGGTGTCCCCCCTTAGCCTAATTTATACAACTCATACTTCAATTTTAACTTAAAACATACCAAGATGCAATCGCAAAACATTCACTCCAAGCACACGCAAGCATATTGATC
This sequence comes from Pseudotsuga menziesii, assembly GCA_001517045.1. Classification (NCBI taxonomy): domain Eukaryota; kingdom Viridiplantae; phylum Streptophyta; class Pinopsida; order Pinales; family Pinaceae; genus Pseudotsuga; species Pseudotsuga menziesii. The sequence goes on from LPNX010957153.1 coordinate 668,676, forward strand.
TTTTGATTTGACTCCATTATTAAGGCACTGGTCTTTTTTGCTTCATATATATATTGTGTATCAACTTTGTGCTTTCGTGTGTATCTTCGTATCTTGTCATCTTCATTGTTTATAGTTAAAATATTCAAACTCCTAAGTAACTGATTCAGTTTAACATCACCACACTAAGAAATCATCCTTAGTAACTTAATAGGGTCTACCCCCCTTGGCTCCGTTAGGAGTTGAGCTTAAACGGAGGAGTCAAGAACAAGGTGACAGCCTTGACTCGAGACTTGCCCCCAAGGACACACCAAGTGGCTTGAAGATTTCTGCCACATGATCCAGGTGTGTGAAAACGTGGAAACACTTTTTGGCACCGTTGCCGAGGATAAATCTTTTTATTCCCGAGTATGACTTAGCTTAACTTTTTTCTAAACAACTAAAAAGATAAAAACAACTTTTGATTGATCTAGTCTTTAAAAAACATAAAAATTAAAACTCTATCCATCTGGCGACTCCACTGTCTAACATCCCTTCAAGAATTTCTACCCGAAGAAATTGCCGACAATTATTCAATCCTCTCCCTGGTCCCGAAAGGTTTATTTGGGAAAGGTTGAATAGGCAGACTTATCGTAGAAACCTTGATGCTGCGGAATGGTATGAAAACCTTGGTGATGATTCATATAAAACCCTTAATGAATTCCTAGCAGGTTTTAAGAAGAGATGGGGGGAAAAGAAGGAACCAAGACATTTGCTTGCTGCCCTTCATAATATAAAGAAGCTGGAGAGTAAAACCATGGATGAATATAATACTAAGTTCAGGCGTGTGGTTGCGTACCTCCCTAGAGACGTCAAGCCAAGCGATGCCTCCATCTTGATATATTACATCGAATCTTTCACTGGTGATTTGAGATACCAATTAAGGGATAGAGATCCAGTTGATCTAAAAACTGCTCAAGATCTGGCCGAAAAAATAGAAAGGAATATGCAATCTTCGGGCAAGTCCAACATTCCGGGTTACACTAGGGGAAACACTTCATACAATGAAGAAAAGGGAAAAGCCTTTGAATCAGAAGAAAATGGAACCTCTAAAGACCCCATGGAAAAGATAGCTAGCATGTTGGAAAAAGTGATGACTAGTCAGGACCAATTCATGACAAAAATCGAAAACAAAATAGTCACACCGGAGAGAAATAGTGGACCTAGGAATTTTCAGCCAAAACAGAATCAAGTGTATCAAAGGAAGTTTCCTCAGCAAGAGCCTAGGATTCCAAACTATTTAGACTCAACTAACATGGTAGATGAAGTAATTCCTTGGTGTAGACCTTGTGAGCAATTCCACCCAGAAAGCACTTGCTACATAGCAAATCAGATTATAGAACATGGGATGGCGGAGGTCAGTAATCAGGAAACAACATCAGGTGAGTCTGATCATAGATACATGGTAGGCCAGGCCTACCCTTTGTCACCATCTAAACAATACAAGCCTGAGGATGAAACCATTGCAGAATCTTATAGTGAAACTTATGATGAAAACTGTGATATACATGATGGGACTCCTATGTGTTCTCCATATAATGATGACAGCCTGGAAGGTGTACTACCTTGTGACCTTTTCTATGAAGAAGATGAGTATGAAAATGAGGACAAGTTTAGCTTGGAGCATGATACAAGTGAGGAAGACTCCCTTATCCCTGACAAATATGTTGATGAGGAGTCCTAGACATTCATGGAAAATCCAATATATGACATGAATAAAGAGGAAAATAATGAACCAGAAACTTTTGATGGTTTTGTTGATGGCATATCTAAAGAAGAGAGCATGGACCATGTGGCCTTGGGAAACTTTGATATGAAAAAGGAGCATGCAGTTTATCCACATGATCAGTCTGAGACATATATTGATATCAGTAGTGAAGACAAAGAGAACTCGATATCGGAACATGATATCAGCAATGGGGAATCCATCACATTTAACATAGATAATGGTGATGACTATTGGGATTTTTGTGGATATCTTATTAAGAATCCTATATATGCTATATCCAGCAAGGGGAGTGTTTGTTTAGAGATTTGTGGAAGTCCAATCTACTATACTTCCATAGAGGGAAGCATGAATCTGGAGACCTTGGAAAATCCTAGTATGGAAAAGCAGCATTCAAAACTCTTATATGATCATTCAGAGTCATATCATGCAGAGCCGCACAAGAGTATCAGTAATGAAGACATGGAGAAGCAGTTTTGTGAAAAGATAGATGTGATGTAGTTATTAGAATATTAGTCTCAACTATCATCTTCACATATAGGGTTTCCTCATGACTTGGAGCTGCTTGGGGCTTATACAGTGAATTATCATTCGGTAAGCCTTGATGATCAGTATGATGGTGTAGTCAATCTGCCTCATCATTCCAATTTGTACATCAACCCTATCCAGTCTTGGATAGAAGCATCCTGCGCAAGCACTTACCATTTTGGGAGGAAGTTTGACTACATTATTCATGCCTATGATTTTCCATCCATCCCGCCCCTTCTGGATCATCACGCAGGTTTGCATTTTCTGAATAAAGTATCCTTACTTTGGCTGGTAACCAAAGACAAGGAATTTTTTTTTATGTCAATAAAATGCTTAGGTGGTTACATTGGATTTCTGATTACACTTAACCCTTTTTATATCATGCTTAGCGTAGGAAAATAAGCTCTTTGAAAGAGAGCAATTACTTTCTGCGTTTCTATTTTTAGCTATAATAAAACTTTGCTTCTTTTAGTTAGTTACATCTATTTTGTTTAAATAAATCAGCTTAATGGTTCATTTGGTTTTTCATAAAACTTGTGCTATTGAGGTTTTTCTTGTCAAGTTGAGATGTTTTTGCAGGGTATATAAACCAGAGATTCTGGTGTTCTCGTATCCTCTCCTTGCCTTAAAGACCAGATCGAGCACACGTCCCACAGTTGGAGCCAGAATGTTACCACCTAAGTTGTACTTAGTGGTTTTTATCAAGTGAGCCCGGTGAACCGGACAGGGCTAACTTGTTCGGACTTCAAAAATACCTTTGGAAGTACTTCTGGGAAGTGCTTGTTGTACTATATCACTTGTTCATACCCCATGAGGTGTTGATGTATATGTAACTTCGGAATGTATTCTTCTATATATTTCATATATTGTAACCCGATGTTTATTCCGGGATGTTTCTATTATGTATTTGAGTCATGTGGTCATGCCCCGATGTTTCGATCGGGAGGATTATAATGTAAACAAGTCATATCAAGTAATTGGGTAAGTCCCCACTATTTAGGGGCACTTGGGTTATTATACACTAATTAAGGTGTAGGCTCGAGTAGTAATTATTAGGTTGAGTGCACTTCAAGTCAACNGTAGCTATATTCAGAGATTGGCGAAGTCACAGAAGTTAAAAATTGTAGGGACCGAAGAAACAATCCTAATGAACACTGTGTCCAAAGGGAAGCCTCTGATTCACTGTATTCCAGGAGATATGATCTCTCCAAGTTAGGGTTCCAGCCCCTTCCAGAAATCATCCATAAACAAGACACCTGGGGAGATCTGCAATATCCTGGGCTACAGAGGTCCAAATGGAATTCCTGAAGATTTTCCAGAAATTTCACGGAATTTAATTTCTGTGGTCCGAAGGTCAGACTCAGAATATGAACCAGTGACACGTGGCATGCCGTACAACTTCACTGTTCTGAACAGTCCTGTAACAGGTGACCTTGGGAAAAGGATCATAAATCCCAAATGGTGAAACCAATTCTGATGAAACCTATGGTGTTGGATAATTTACATGAGAGGTTACCTCAATGAGAAATTTCAGAAATAGAGGATCATTAATTTCGGAGATATTATAGAAACAGTAACAGGCATTTCTGCAGAAGAAATCAGTAAATTAGGGCTTCCTGTTCCGGGAGCTTCCCTCCACTGTTTTCAGAAAAGGAGTACATTGGACAGCTCCATTTGAAGAGATCTATCTGTTTATCCAATCAGATCTAAAAAATTCCAATTTTTGAAAATTAGTGTTTCTACGACAAACCCTAGATCAGCGAACTCTGGGACAAGGACAGACACCTCAAATCGGTAAGATCTAATCCTTTGCTATTTCCAGTTAAGGTTCTCATTTCAATATGATATATCACATCAGCTTGGTGACAAGCTTGGGGAAGTTGACAACTTCCAAGACTGGAAGTATATTATCTCTCTGAAAAAATGGATTGGACACCTACATGAGTATAGAGGTTCTAGTTTCAGAGGGAGACGAGGCCAAAGAAGACATCATGCTCATGCTGCAGAGGATGATGAACCATCCAGAAAGAGATCTAGATATGAAAGTGAAGATTCTTCAAGCAAGGATGAATATGTTCTAATATAAGCTCTCATAGGTAACATTACTCATGGAAGTGATGATTGGCTTATATACAGTGGGGCTTACAAACATATGACGGGATTCAAGGAATCCTTTGTAAGACTATCAGAACATGAATCACCTCACAAGGTGAAACTAGGAGATGACTACCAATGTCCAATAAAAGGTAGTGGGGAATCTTCATAGAAGCTAGAATCTGGTAATTCTCTAACAATGAAAGAAGTATTGTTTGTGCTAGGATTGAAGAAGAACCTTCTCTCCATTTCAGCATTGATGCAAAAGGAATGCGGGCTGCATTCATAGATGGTCAAGTCATCATATGGCCAAAAGGAAAGACTATCGATAATGTGGTAGTGATTGAAGAACACGAAGGAGGCTTGTATAAATTGAAGGGATATCTAGAACAAGCCTTGATCCATGAGACAGTAGAGCCAAATGAGCTTTGGCATAGAAGGCTTGCACATGTGCATTACAGAGCACTGCCTATTGCAAGCAAAGCTGTTGAAGGTCTTCCAGAATTT
>LPNX010957153.1:674550-795435 GCA_001517045.1 Pseudotsuga menziesii
TCCATAATGCTAGCTTAAATGTTGAAAAACTAACATGAGGGAATTGTAATAAATGTTCTAGCATGATAGTGTCTGTAAAAGACTCGGTCTCTTAGACTTTATTTGTCAATCCGATCAGCCTAGGGTGTTTTTTCCCTACGTTATTATTGGTTGTTGAACAAACGACTGATAATTTTTTAGTTTTTCACTCCATAGCTCCAAAGTTGGGGTGGTCGGCTTGGCATTTAGGCCTATTGAGGTTATTAGAGTCTATGTTTCAATGTATAAACATGCTAGACATCATTTTTGAGTCATATGAACATGTCTAAGTCCCCCTAGGTGTTTTTCAATTTTTCAATTTTTTAGTTTTTTCAGTGTTTTTTATTAAAATTAAATTTTTCCAAAACTTAGGCTATTTTTTAATAGTTTAATTGGAAAAATTGATTTTGTAATAAAAGTGGGTCAAATAATCAGTTTCAGTCATGTAGGTGCTCATTTTCAAGCCAAGAGCACCATGTAAACCCATGGACCCACTGTTTCCTTGTTTTGAGTGATTTTCCATCACTCAGGTCAGAAAGCCCCAAAAATCAATTATTGATTATTTTAATTAATAAATTGATGAATAATGGAGCAAATCAAAAATCATAAATCAATGGATTCTCAGCCGATTTGATTGAAATCAGTCAGATCTGAAGCAGATTGACTGGATCTGACAAATCCTTGACTAAAGGAGGTGATCAAATCAGATCCAGAGTTGATCTTGAGCATCCTTTATGAGGAATTTCTCCCTCCCTCTCTCCTCAACACGTTTTTGGCTCAACTGGATGATTTTTGGTGGATTCTTCAGTCAATAGGTTGAGGTGTCAGTCAGATCAGCCCCTCGATTGACAGTTGCACTCAGTAAGACTCAGATCTAGCTTAGCTAGACGCAGATCAGGCATTGATGGACTCTCCATCAGTTTATTTCACTTGATTCCATGAGTAATTGCGCCCCCCCTGGACTAGATGGCCTGTAAATTGTATATATCCAGGCACAACCTCCTCTTCCAAGCTAGTTAGAACTGGGATTGAGGTGCTGTTGCTCTTGTACTGTATTGTTTTTTCATTCTGGAATAAAGAAGCTTTGGAGGAAATATCTATGGTGTAATGCTCTTCATGTGTGGATGTTGATTGTCAAATGCTTATGAGGTTGTTGCACCTGCAACAATTTCCCAAAATTCTAAAAAATTTTAGGACCCTCCCTTACTTTGAATAAGTTGGTTTTCTTCCTGGTTTCAGTCTGGTGACTTCTGTTCTATGGATTTTTGGAATGTTTTACAGCACTTTGAATCTCTATCAATTGATATGTGTTCTCCTCTAATGCTGGGAAGAATCCCATCCTTGATCGAACTCATCGTTGTTTTGCATATCTTTCAGAACCGTTTTCAGTCGGGAGTTAAGTACATTTGGCTGTCCGCCGTTGCGGGTGGTTTTCAATTCTTCACCGTGTGGATGGTTTTTGATTGTCCCGCCATTGCGGGTGGGTTTCGATTCTTTGACGTTTCGGGTGGTTTTTTATTCTTCATCGGAGGGGTTGAGTTCTCCCTCGTCTTTTGTTGTGGACAGATCTTCACTTTTGGCGACCGCTGTTACGGATCATTTTGGGCTTTGATTTTCTCTCACCCTCCGAGTTGCGTTTTTTTTTTCTCCCGACCGCGTATCGGAGCCCTCTTTCTACCGTTGCGGGCAGAGTTCAACTTATCAATATCCATCATTTCGGGGGAGTCTGGGTTCTTGGTCTCCGATCTCGGTCCTCGCCGACACCCGATCATTGTGAGTCACACGTTCTATTAACCGTTGCGGGTGAGTTGGTGTTGGGGACCGTCCACCATTGTGGACGGTCTGGGGTTCTAGCTGCCCGAATCAGATTTGGTTTCGCGGCCGATTTAGAGCTCTCACACGTGCGACTCTTTTATATATATGGGGGGCGGGGGTTTGGATTTTTATTGTTATTTTGGGCCCGAGCTGTCGCTATCCTCTCCACGTTGTTGACCCTGCGAACTTTGTGGAGCTCCGTGCTTGTACCCGTGTCCAGGTGTCGGTTGGAAGCTCAACCGTTGTCGCCTCACCAGCTGCGCATTACTGCCAGGTAGGATCGTTACCACCTTACCTAGTGCTATTCAAGGTTTTGATTGGGTGATGTTGCTAAGGCTTGGGGTATTACTAGGGTTGTGTATACATTTCTCGTCCTGCCCACATACTGAGTTTTTCCCCGCAGCTAGGTGCCATAGTTGATTTTCTTGTGTTTTGCGCCCGCATATTGAGATAATGGCCGGTTGGGGTAGCTGTTTGCGGTTAGAAGGGGGGGGAGTTGTTTTTCTTTTTTAGAGCCCGCGCATTTTATTTGTTTACCTCAGCCATTTTAGTTTCGCCCTGCGCGCAGCGAATGAAGGCACAGTGCAGGCGGCCGTTATGCCGCCTGCATCTGGTTTTTTTTCCTTGTAATAATGATGTCAGGGAGAAGTTTCAATGGGGGGTTTTTTGCTGGTGATTTGTGATGATTTCTCTACTGGTCAGTTTCCCTAATGTGTATGCCCGTTTTGAGCCCCAACCTCTGCCTGCGCTGTCCCGCACAGTCCATCGTTCTCGGCTGTCTAAAACCCTAGGTCTGTGCCGCTATATTGTTTACGGTTTGAAGATAGCATGGATGTTGGCACTGGTGGGAGCGCCGTGTGCAAAAATTTGTTGTTGTTTCCCACAGTATCTAGCCACACCAATGTAATTACCCTTTCTGCGAACAGTATAGGCTATTGCAGTTTTCTCCTTGATGAAGCCTTGTCGTCGAAATATTTGATATTGGGAAAGATACATTTGCACCTTGCGTTTAAGATTCTTGCTTGTGCTCTATGAGTTGTTATCATGAAAAAATGGCATACTGTGAAATAATGTAGATTTTAATACCAGCCCAATTAGGATTGATCAGGTTTTAGTATCATGCAGTAGAAGGACATTGCTCATTATATTGCAGTAGTGGATTGAGTTTATTTCATGCTGGTAGTTCTGGTAATCAGGGCATGCTTGGGTTGTGCATACATGCATTGGTTTCTTTCTTTGCTTGCACATTAACATAGGATAATAGCACACGGCACAGTATTGTATGCTAGTTCAATTCTTCAGCCTAAAGGGCTTATGTCTTAATTTCATTACAGTCATGATACACTTGAGAAAGAATAAACTGCTGCACAATGTTCGCAAATTCGAATTGCTTAATGTCATAATGTTATACATGGCAGGAAGAACTTACAATGTCCAAAAGGCAGAAAAATAAGGCCCATATGGCCGAAGAACAATCAGCAATAGAGGTCGTCACACAGACAGAATATATATATGAGGACACCCAATGTGTCTCGGGTGTTGAGCCTGAGTATAAATGGGATGAGATATATAGATTGATTTCCCGCAGGGAAGTCCCAGACATGGGTCTTGAAGAGGAGCCCATTTATGCCAACATAGAGAAATCCACCATCATGAAGGTGGTTACCAGACCAGAGCTGTTCCCATGCTCTGATGTTATGATATGGATTCTGCCCCACACAAACAGCAACACAATGCTTATAGGAAATGTCGAAGGTCAGGGCTATGCTGCATTTAGCCCAAGATATGTGGCGCTGGCTTACCACCTTCCAGAGCCTCAAATCTTCCCATAAAATGATTGGTTGGATAACCTCAGGATGGATTTAGTGGAAACTCTGAAGAGAATGCTCTTTCCAGGGAAGCTATATCGACACAGAGCAACCAAGGATTATGATACAGCGAGCTTAAGAGCTCCTTACAGATTTGTAGCTTTGATGCTAAACAGGATCTTTGGTAGAGCCAGTGGCAGACTCTTCAAATTTGAATGGGTCCCCATTATGTTCCATGTGGCGACCCAAGGAACAGTTTTCAAGTGGGCCAGCCTAGTATCAAGTAGTCTCTCTTCTTGCGTAGCTGCAGCCTTGGGAGGAGGAGAAGCCCGGAAAAAATCTGAATTCTATATGAGTTCCATTTTGATAGACTGCATACTATGCGACCAGTCTTTCCCCGGTCTCAAGTGTTCCTGGGATAGGGAAAGAATGCATGTATATGCAGCTTACAAACCACTATGGGCTCATCAGTACCACAGTTATTACAGATAAGTATGTGAGCATTTCATTATGCCACTATACAAGCTTATCTTCCGGAAGGAATGTGACTGCATGTCAGAAGATGCTATGCAGGTAATAGAGGAATATGGAGATTATTTTTTGACAGACCATGGTATGTATCTTAGAATGTATGGAGGCTCGAAGACACCTTATCTGCTGCCAAATTATGCAACGGATTATATAATCCATAAAGAGGCAGTCAGACAAGTGTTCATTGATGGAGTTGGTCATTTCCTGTTCCAGCATAAGAAGGCTGCATATCCCCCTTTGCCTTTCAAGTTAGGTAGCTGTAGATTCGCCAATGTGAAACAAGCTGCCGAATTCATAGAGGAACTAGGGAAGTTCCATTTTGGGGAGATGCCTTTCCGGCACAATGACACTCATGGTAAAGTGGCTGAGCACTGCAAGAATCATAAAGTGTTCTTTGAATATACCCATCATTATGATAAGGATGAATCTGTTTTTCGGAGAGCTCCAAACATGACAGCACTCAGCAGAAGATTCAAACCAAAGAACCCCACCAAAGGTGGAAAAGGGGCAGAGCAGGCCAAAGATGAACAAGCCAGAGCTGAAGAAGATGCCTAAAGGATAAGGGAGGAAGCTTAGAGGCTGGAAAATGAGGCTGCAGAGTGGCTGCAGAAGGGAGAAGAAGAGAAAAGGAAAGCTGCCCAGGAAGCAGCTAAACTAGCAAAAGAAGCAGCCAGAGGAGAAGAAGAGGAAGCCAGGCAAGCAGCCGAAGAAGCACAGAGAAAACTAAATGAAGAGCTCCAAGGGCAGGAGGCTGAGAAGATAAAGTTAACACAATAGTCAGCCTCTGAAACACTAACAGGGTAGAGTCAGGAAGAGGAAAACCCTGAGGTGCAGATCCTTCAAGTACCTACTGCTAGCACTCCTGTAACCCCTATGCTCCAAATAATGCCTTTCATCCAGAAGAAGGGGGAAGAAGTCCCTGATTTCAATACTATATACTATGACAGGACCACTAAAAGAATAATGAGGAGGACGGAAAAGAAGGTGGAGGCGAAAGATCTGTCAGGGAAGATGGTCACAGATACAGCAGTCATGTTAGGGACAGATAAAGATCCCATGCTCACGATAAGAACCAGGGCTGCACTAATTGATTCCTCCGCTGATAATATAAAGAAGGTGATGATTGAATTAGAATCAGAAAAGAAGACCACTTCTCACCTAAAGGACACACTGAGGCAAGAAAGAGGAGAGGGTAGCAGACTTAAGAGGAAGTATGAACACATGCTAAGGGAAATGGAATCCACAAAGGGTGAAATCCATGCTCTCCAGGTAGAGGCGCAAGCCAAGGAAACAGCTCAAGAGGCTCTAGAAAATGCGCAACAGGAGGTTCAAGATCTGAAGAATGAAAAGGAACAGTTGAGGGAAAAAGTGGAAGACCTAGAGGTGCAGGAGTATATTATCTATGAATCCAATACTGCATACAACCAAGGACTGAAAGAGCAGCTGGCATCTCTGACTGCTGAACTGGAGACAGCAAGGGAACATCAAGTCGATCTGCAGCCGTTTAAAGAATATATCCTAGCGCAAAAGGCTAAAATGCTACAGCTGCAGACTGCTTTGGAAGAAGAAAGATGCAAAGTTCTTCAGATGGAAAGCAGGTTAGAGGAGATCATAGAAACTTCCTCCTATTTCGTAGACAGGTCCCAATATGTTCTTGAGGTCTTGAATGCCAGAATGGAAAGACCAGAAGATGATGCTGATATTCCAGAAGGGCTACCAGTGAAAGACCATCAAGCCCTTAAGAGAGATCACAACCTGGTAGAGTTTTCCATCAGCACTGCTGAAGACTTTAAGAAAACTGTCAAGAGGACACAGGTAGCATGCTCGGATTATTTTAAAAGGTTCCTCAATGCTTATAACCACTGCCAGACAGAGGCTGAGCTTAGGTTTGAAGAGTTCCCAGATCATGACACCTTTGTGGACATATTGCCGAAAAGGCATCAAGATGCAGAGGCCAGGACGCAGTAGATTCAATCCATTGATGCCATAGTACTGAAGAACAAAGTGGGTCACGCAGCCGTTAGCATACAGGTTCTAGAAGACCAGCTTCGGTTGAGCCCAGCAAGGATCAAGGCCATCAGGAACCAAGTTGACAAGTTTGAAATTAACATCCAGTTCCTAGAGCCATGCGCTTTTGAAGGCCTCGCTGCTGAAGCAGCAGCGTGGAAAAGATTCCTTGAAAACCAAGCAGGATCCTCCTCATAGGGGACCGGTCAACTTTTTATTAATGTAATATTTTTGTAAAAGTTTTGAGAAATGAAGCGTTGGGAAAGCAAAAGGTTGGGAAGCCCAAAGGTCACTTTGGGCAGCCTAACCATTTTGACTTTTTGTATAAAAGTAGGAAGCGTAGAAGTAAAAAGGGCTTTTTTCCCCAGTAAGACTGGAAGGTTGTTGTAAGAAGAACTATTTCCTTTTTCAATAAAAATTACAGTTTTCCTGTTGAAAGAAGATCAGTGGGATTTCAAATGTTTTTCCATGGATAGTCAAAAGATGAACTACTTTGTTTTTTTAGCATTGTATCCGTGAATCGTGAGATCGTTCTAACTTATGACCTATGTCTTGTTTAAATGATTTCTCATTTATTTTATGAAATAACCACCATGAGTAATGCATGCTTATTATGAAGCAATTGGTTAGCTAGTTGTGGAAATATCTTTCATTGTTCATGCCTGTAAAAGTAAATGTCAGCTATCTGTAATTGCTTTTATCATGTGTGCACATCTGCATTGCTCATATTTATTAAATATAATTTGGCTCCCCGGGGATAGGTAGATAGAGATAAATAGGTAGACAGATAGCTAGGTCAGTGCATAGATGCATGTGTGATTCTGGTGCCGGTGAGCCTAAGACGATAGGTAAGAACTTGCGCATCACATTGTGACTGCTCCCCGCATCCTTCACCACCCTGCATAATTAGTTAGATACTTGCATATCATTCTTAAGTCAAAAATACAAATTCCGGTGGACCGGGCCGCAACCGATAAACCCTTGTTGTTACTTTGACCTACGGTAGCTGAACCGTAAAACTGGACAGATTCCCTATACCAAACAGTCAACGGGCTAGTTGGGAATGTTGATTGGGGAGAATCCCTTACTGTTGTCGCCTGCGAATTTCCAGGCCACAACAGAGGTATAATCTGCTTTTGTTTATCATTGCTTTGCTGGTTAATTGTTGGCCTTGAAGGAGAGAGATCCCTCCTGTTAGGGTAAGAGTTTATTCTAGTTTTATTTATGCTCTTACTATTGCTCGTTCTAGATCTATTGGATTTGTATGTATTTTAAGTTTAATTGCATGCTTTCCAATCATCTCTTTCGGTAGCACCTATGTTTTAACCATCTGTTTGTGCAAGGGTTTTCAAGTTGCAGGTGATCTCGCTGGTAGAAGAGGTTGATATGGTTTGAATCTTCCTCATCTTCAGTATCTTATGAATGACATAGTCCCTCGGTGTTCCACCAAAGCAGAATCAAAAGCCCAACATTCCCAGGCTTCAAACACTCTTTCTCTCTCTTTCTCCTTTAAAAATTATTAAACTTTCCTCAAACTGGTTACTTTAAGGTTTATTTTTAAATATGATCTATCTCATAAAGAAAAGCATACATAGATCTAATTATCAAGATCCCTTCAAATTTCTAGATCTTAGTTTCATTGTGCACATAAAGTTCAAATTCAAGAGATCTAGCTAAATTGCCTTAGTTTTGCAAGTAGTTTATTGAAAAATTCATAGCTTGCTGTTCAATAATTTCAATATTATGAAATCAGTGCTTTTAATTGGCTGCACAAACAGCAAGCCAAGATCCCAAGGAAAGCTTGCTTTCCTTGGTTCCTTTTTCGTCGGTTTAGCTAGTTTAATTTCATTAATTTTTTGAGATAAAGTAGGCTGACCCAAAGGCACTCTTAAAGTGATTTGGGGAATTTTTTATTCTAATTCACTCACTTTCATTTATCAGGTATGACAGAGAAGAAAGGAAGCTGCTGTCCAAAGTGTCTTTTGGAGCGCTCAAATCCCCCCAGGGGTCTCTCTTTTGTCACATAATTTGTAATTTTTTTGTATAAACTGTAATATCTTGGTTTCAGCCTGTATAAGGAAAAACAAACCACTGATTTACCAGTGCTATGATATTGTAACCTCTGTAATAAAATCCTTCTTTGAATAGGCTCTTTCGAGCCCATTCCCCATCCCCCCTGGGGGGATTTGTGTCGGTACCATTTTTCGTCATTTTCTGCTTATTCCTTTTTCACTAGAATTGATCTGATTTGTAGGGTAGTATACTTGATCTTGTTGTTAATTCCATTTTCCATATCTTACATTTCAAAAGTAATCATAATACTTACCCCACGATTTCCCGAGTGACCCGCAAGGGGAAAGAGATTCGTGGTAGGATTAATCAGAAAACCAAATTGTGTAGTTGTTTTATTCTTCATCATTTGTTTATCAGCAGATTTAAAATTAACCCCTCCTTGATCCCCCGATTGAGATCCACTTGGATCGAAAGAGGTTCTTGGAGGCTTTTCTTTTAAACAAGAACACATATCTTAATAACTTATTAAAATTTACAAGACTCTAGTGTGTATGCTCTGCACTTGGCTGTGGTTCATCCGATCAGTCAAGCCATATCAAAAGCACTTGGGTGACTAGCATAATTAGGACTCACCCTCCCCAATTAACAAACCATCAGGTGAAAATCCAACACCTCGATCAAACCTTTACGGTGGCAAAATACCCAAAGGAAGCGAGAACCTACTGAAAAGTGACCTCGGGGTGCCAATCTCTGTCACACCCTAACGGGTGTGTTATGAACAATAGCCCCAGAGACTCCATTTCATCCCACATATTCCTTGCGGGTAGCCGTGAAGGTTTGTTTTGGACATACTCCAAGTACTCTCGGGTATATCTGGAGTCCCCCCTTAGCCTAATTTAAACAACTCATACTTCAATTTTAACTTAAAACATACCAAGATGCAATCGCAAAACATTCACTCCAAGCACATGCAAGCATATTGATCTTTTGATTTGACTCCATTATTAAGGCACTGGTCTTTTTTGCTTCATATGTATATTGTGTATCAACTTTGTGCTTTCGTGTGTATCTTCGTATCTTGTCATCTTGATTGTTTATAGTTAAAATATTCAAACTCCTAAGTAACTGATTCAGTTTAACATCACCACACTAAGAAATCATCCTTAGTAACTTAATAGGGTCTACCCCACTTGGCTCCGTTAGGAGTTGAGCCTAAATGGAGGAGTAAAGAACAAGGTGACAGCCTTAACTCGAGACTTTCCCCCAAGGACACACCGAGTGGCTTGAAGATTTCTGCCACGTGATCCAGGTGTGTGAAAAGGTGGCAACACAACTCAAACCATCCATGCACATGGGATGAGAGCCTCCCCTATGTACAACATAGCTATAACCACGACCTCCACAACTCAACCAACCACATCCCCTTTCAGGTGGGATTGGGATTCCAACCACTATGTCCCATTGACATAGCCATTCCATTTGCAGCTACTCGGGATGATTCATCTCATGTCCAATATGAAGTTTCCAAGGTGAACTGTTAGTTTTTCAACATTAAGCTAGCATTATTAGGATCTTTAACTGAGAGAATAACAAGCACAGCAATCAAACACAAGAGACAATGAACAGAGTGTTTTTCCTCAGGGAAACCATAAATGGAGAAAACCCCGCAACTTCCTCAGAGATAGAATCAGCACCAAAATAGAATAGCCTAATACAGTAAGTGATCTCCTGATGGCAGTAACCTTCTTCTTATCTATCCCTAGTGTCTTCTCCTTCCTCAACTATGTGCTACACTTGAGTGTGTATAAGTTGTGTGTTAAATAGAGACTCCAGTTCTCTATTTATACTAATCCCAGCATGACTAAAACCCTACTAGGGACAACCTCTACTAGGAGATTCTAATAACCTTAGTGCCTCGGAACTGCGGGGACTTTAACCCTTATACAATCGGAGGGTTACCCACTATGACTTGACATGAATTGTTTACATTATATATCTTCCCAATCGGAACATCGAGGCATGACAACATGACTCAATTACATAATAGATACATCCCAGAATAAACATCGGGTTACAAGACATAAGATACATAGATTAATACATTCCAAAGTTGCAAATACATTAACACTCCCTCTTAACTAGGAAGGTATTCTTTCGACACAATTTTCAGCACTGGTCTTCTTCTCTGCATCATTTGGATCATCTCGTCATCTTCAAGTATTCTTAGTCTTCAAGTCTTCTTCATCTTCGAGTATTCAAGTCATATTCTTCTTCAAGTCTTCTTTGTCTTCGAGTCTTCAAGTCATCTTCTTCTTCTTTATCACGGGATCTACATCATCATGACTACTGGCTCATCACTGCTGGATCATCACTCGATCTGGATCATCTCATCTGGATCACTTGATCTGGATCATCGAGTATGGATCATCATCATATGCTATCTCATAATGGTGCAATCTTGATTCTTCTCGTCACAGGAAGTTCTATAGAGTCAATCCTGTAGGCCTACCCTTCATGTAGGTCTTCATCAGCACTTATATCTAACACTTAAGTTAGAATGGCCTCCCCAGCTCTTACATTTGACCTCATCTTATCAAAAAGGCATGCCCAACACTCACATCTGACCTCATCCTGTCAGAACAGCCTAGCACTCACATCTGACCTCATCTTGTCAGAAAGGCTCAGCACATATATCCAACCATGTGCAAGCACACTGCATCAGAAAGGCTCTACACTTACATCTCACCTCATCCTGTCAGAAAGGCACAACACTTACAATCGACCATGCTCGAAAGCACCACATCGAAAAGGCTCAACACTTACAATCCGACCATGCATGAAGCACCGCATCGGAAAGGGTTCAACACTTACAATCTGACCATGCATGAAGCACCACATTAGAAAGGGATCAACACTTACAATCTGACCATGCACGAAGCACCACATCAAAAAGGGCTCTGCACATACAATCCGACCATGCACAAAGCACCACATCGAAAAGGGCATGCACTCACATTTGATCATGGAGGAGCTAATCCTACCATCGCATCAAAATGGCCCTCAGTCCCAGACTGAGCTACCTAGTAACTGACCAAGCGCCTCCATTCCCAAAATGGCAGTTTCCCTTACATCTGACTTACTCGCCAGAATGGCCAACACTCACATCTGACATGGGAGGAACCTAATCCTTTAGCCATGATAGAATGGTTCAGCCCTTACATTTGATCAAGTGGGAACACATCCCTCTATCACATCAGAATGGCTTCTCAGTCCTAGACTGAGTTTTCCTGGTAACTGACCAAGTGCCGCCATTCCCAGAATGGCAGTTGCCCTTACATATTTCCTACTCGACAAAATGCGTAGCACTCATATCATACATGGAAGGAACAAATCCTCTCACCATGACAGAATGGCTTAGCCCTTACATCTGACCATGGAAGGAACCAATCCTCTCACCATGTTAGAATGGATATGGGTATCATCACTTTCTCTTGGAGGAAACCTCAATTTGGAGAACACCAAGCTTCTCCCTGAACTACTCAAACTTTAGCCTAGCCAATGGCTTCATTAATACATCAGCTATATGTTCCTCCATCACAACATATTGGATCTTCACTGCTACCCTCTACACCATATCCCCGATATAGTGATAATTGATCTCGATATGCTTCGACTTGTCATGGAACATAGGATTCTCTGAAAAATTCACGCAACTTTGGTTGTCAAAATGTATACAAGTAGCATCCAACTGGAGATCAAATATATCAGAAAGTAGCTTCCGCAACCATACTACCTCACAACTAACTGAATAATTTGCGACATACTCTTCTTCAACTGTACTCAATGCCACACAGGATTGCTTCCTGCTAAACCAAGAGATCACACCTGATACCATACTGAAGCAACATCCTGAAGTGCTCTTTCTATTGATGGCACTACCTGCCCAATCAAAATCGACATAACCCTCCAAGTTAATCTTTTTATTTGACTCACACTTGAGCCCATAATCAACTGTACCCCTCAGGTACCTCAGAATATGCTTTGCAGCAATCAAGTGAACATTTCTTGGATCTGTCAATAACTGGCTCAAGGTGTTCATAGCAAAGGAAATGTCTAGTCTTGTGTCTGTCAGGTACATCAATGACCCAATCATCTGATGATACATCGTAGCATCAACCAACTCTAATGAAGCATCACTCAATAGCTCCAGGTTCGATGCCATAGGTGTGGCCATGTCTTTGCAGTCCATCATCCCAAACCTCTTCAGGATCTCTACTGCATACTTCCCTTTTCCAAGGAAGATTCCATCTGCACTCTGCCACACTTCCATGCCTAGGAAATAATGCATCATACCCAAGTCCTTCATTTTGAACTCAGCAGCAACCTTTCTATTTGTATCACCAATCAACCCATCCATACCCGTCACAAATAGATCATCTACATATAGTAGAAGCATCACTGGGTTGCCGTCTTCAACCTTGTAGTAAAGGTTGGAATCTGCTTTACTTTTGGTAAAGCCCAAACTAGATAGAAAGTTGTCAATTATGCCGTACCAAGTCCTGGGTGCCTGCTTCAAACTATACAGGGCTTTCTTCAATCTACATACATGAGGACTCTCTGTCATGTGTCTCAAAACGGAGTGATTGTTCTACATACACTTCCTCTTCCACTACACCATTCAAGAAAGCAATATTGACATCCATCTAGTGTATCTTCCATTTCATCACTGTAGCCAGAGCAAGTACTGATCTAATGGAAGTGAATCTGGCTACAGGTGCAAAGGTTTCTTCATAATCTATTCCTTCTTTTTGAGAGAAACCTCAAGCCACAAATATTGCTTTATATTTTTCAATGCTACCATCTGCAGCATGCTTGATCTTGTAGATCCATTTGGAAGTTACAACTAACTTCCCCTCTGGTCTTGGGACAACATCCCAAACATCATTCTTCATGATCGATTGATATTCTTTGATCATAGCATCCTTCCATTCTGCTGCTTCTTCATAATTGGAGGGTTCTTTATCAATGAAATCACATAGTAAAGCTACGTACCCAAAGCAGGATCTGGTCCTTTTTCTTTCTCTGTGATTCTCTTCTGGAGCCCCATATATTTCTACACCTTGGATAAGTTCTCATACCCAAGTAAGTTTCCTCTTATGAGGATTCTTCTCCAAATGTGTATCTACAGGCCTTTGTGGTTCTTCAAATTCTCGATCTTCTTCTTGAATTTCTTCATTCATGGTTGTATCATGAATTCTGGGTGCTTCTACTTCTTCAGGTTCTTTAGCAGGTCTCTTTCTGGATTTGTTGTAAGCTGTGTCTTCATCAAATTTCACATCCCTACTAATGTCAATCTTCTTGTATCCTGGGAAATATATTCTGTAAGCCTTCGAGCTTTCAGAGCATCCCACAAATATACCCTTCTTTACTGAAGGATCTAATTTTGTTCTCTTCTCTTTTGGAATGTGTATGTATACAGGACAGCTGAATATTCTAAGATGGATGACTTCTGGTTTCTTTCCAGAGAAGACTTCTTCAGGAGTATTTTTCTCGAGTACTCTATGTGGGGTATGGTTCTGTACATGCACCACTGTTCTAGCAGCTTCTGCCCAAAGATGCATAGGAAGATCTTCATCATGAAGCATAGCTCTTGCAGCTTCCATGATAGTTTTGTTCTTTCATTCTGCAATCCCATTCTGTTGTGGATTATAAGGAGTGGAAAACTCCCTCTTAATCCCTGATTCTTTACATAGCTCTTTGAATTCATTCGAAGTGAATTCTTTGCCATTATCTTATCGAAAGGTCTTGATCTTCCTTTCAGTGTGATTCTCGATCAAGGCTTTGAATTCCTTGAATTTTCTAAATACTTTGTATTTGTTCTTCATGAAGTAAACCCATGTCTTCCTTGAAAAATCATCAATAAAAGAAACATAATATGCATACCCGCTTAGTGAGCTTGATGACATAGGACTGCATACATCAGAGTGGATGATTTCCAAGATTCCTTTTGCTTTGCTTTCGCTACTTGGAAATGTCTTCTTTGTGTTCTTCCCTTTCACACATCCTTTGCAGACCCCATCATGTTTTTCTTGTATTTCTGGAACACCTTCAACAGCTTTGCTTGCAAGAAGTAGTGCTCTGTAATGCACATGTGTAAGCCTTCTATGCCAAAGTTCACTTGGCTCTACTATGTCATGGACCAGGGCTTGTTCTGGATGGCCCTTTAATTTGTACAAACCTCCTTGTTCACCAATCACTACCGCATCATCAATAGTATTTCCTCTTGGCCACATGATGACTTGACCATCTATGAATGCAACCCTCATTCCTTTTGCATTGTAATGTCCTCGGTTTTGACCCCACTTGCATGATGTATATATTGTAAGTAATCGTGGTGAGGAGCTAAAGGCAAAAGCCCCACCATCGATTTGGTTGTGTATGTTCGGCAATGGGGGTAGTTGCCAATGGTATGTTGTGCTATTTGGCACCTTATAATTTGACATCATGTAAATATGCACATCAAATAAAATAAACCACAACCAGCTACGACAGTGCAATGTTGAATGAAAAGGGCATGGTTCCAAAGGATAAGGGGTGGGGAATGTCAAACCTTGGTCTATGGGGGAAAAACCCATGTGTTACCACCTTGTTTTGTTTTTCCATCTTCCTTGTCTCATCCAACCTCTTCAACCTCTTTATTGTTTTATCCAACCACATTCATGGAGAATGGCTGCTGGTGGTTGGGGCAGTTATTGTCTTTGGGAGTCGGGTGGCAGGACTATCAGTCCCTTTCCCACATGCCCACTCCACCCATGACTACATTCACTCAATCTCTCTCTCGCGTGACCTTCCATGCTCCCCATTCTCCATTCTATCTGTTCATTCCTCACACAGAGGCCGCTGTCTGTTCTTCCTCACGTGTGGTATTCACCTTCACGGTGGTGGTTTTCTCATCCTCACGCAGAGCCGTGGTTGTTCATCTTCACGCCGAGGGTTCTCTTCACGAACGGGCGATAGAACTTCGTTGCTACACTCACGCGGGCAAGGATTTGGTCTGTCTATTCCTCATCCACGCGGAGAGGGAAGCGATTCACTCTCACGGTTGTCTGTCCATCTGTGTGCATAAGCAGAGCTGTCCCTCCTCACGCACAGGCTGAGAGTATGTAGTTCCTTCCCCAGTGGGGAACTGGGTAAGTCTTTTCGTTTCCTTAATTTCCCAGGACGGACTGCTATTTTCCTTATGTGGTGATTGTGGTTGCTGTTACGTTGTGGGATTGTTGTATTCCCTGTGTTTTGTCGGCCGTGGTGTCCAATTTTGTTTTGGACCACTGTGAATTTCCAATCGGTGGGTTGAGTTTTCCTCTGTCCACGCTGGGATTTGGCCTCTCCTCTGTTTTGCGGACTGTGTGACGTTGGCTGAGTTTTCATTGTTTTGGAACTGTGGATTGTTTCCATCAATCATTGTGAGTTTGGGCTGCTGGAGTACCCTGGTTTTGGGTTGCACCCGAGTTGTTTTGGCCACGGAAGGGCCAAGAACAACTCTGTGTTGCCTTGTGGGCTTGAGCTGTGCTCATTGTTTGTTTGGGATTATCCCTGGTCATCTTTGCTTCTTCACAGGGCTGTGAAGGGTTGTTTTGCTGCTGGTATGTAGTGGTTGTCCCTTGGACTATGCTGGATTGGCTGATCTATTGATGGCCTGGTAAACCCAGTGGTGTTGGTTTGCTGAGTGTGTCCCCTGGCTATGTGTAAGCCTGCATTGATCCTTATCCTTGGAGGAATCATGCCCAGTTCGGGGGTGGCAGTGTTGCTGAGAGATTGATGAGCACGCTGACCTATGGTTGGGTGGAACGTTGCAGTGACATAGCTGGTTGCGGGCGAGTTGTTCATTAAAAGATAAGTGCTGCTGGTTGCTTCACCTCTGCAATTTATATATACTATTTCGTGAGAAATGATGAACATGATTAATGCTGGAACGTATGTTTTCTTCCGCTGTATGATTAAATAATTATGCATTGAGTAACTGTGCATGTAAAGTGATGGATTGTGTATCTTGTTATGCATCATGTTAAGCTTTTAATTTCAGCATTGATCTCTTTTGTTATGTTCATGGGGCTGTTTGCCCGGCTGTTCGTGGTGTTCGGGACGTGACAGTATGGTATCAGAGTAAAGGTTGCAATAGTGGGCCTCTATGGGCCATGAAGGATGCAGTGACAGAAGCAGAATTGCCTTCTGCCCAGCAGAGATCAGAATGGATGACGGAAAACCTCCAAAAATGCGTTTAAGTGTTGATTCAGCGGAACACTTAATGGTTCAGACTTCCAACGTAGCGGAAGGGTTAGTGGAAGGGACTTCCGCCGTAGTGGAAGAGCTAGTAGAAGTGCGCCCGATGGAAAATTCGTTCGACCGCCGACGCCATAGAAGAAAATTTGAAAAATTTGGCTAAGTGTTGGAAATCGTCGGCTATCGGAAGAAATTAGTTGTTTGTCCGTCCGCTGTTGCGAAAGTCAAAGTCATTAGACTTCCGACGTGAAAGGACTTCCGCTACCGGTCAAATAAGTTCATCGATCAGAAGTGAAAGTGTTTCATGTTCCGCCATTGCGGAAGTGAAAGTGTTTCATGTCCTGCCGTTGCGGACGTAAAATCACTAAGCCTTCTGAAGTGCAAAGACCGCCGACGCCCGAAGTTAAAATTTCTTTGAGAAAAGAGCAGCCAATCGGAAGATGAATGGAGTTGGTGGGCTTCCATTGTGACTGTTGATGAACTATTTCACCAACGAAAATAAGGATGATGGAGCCAATCAAGCGTCGGAAGGAAGAAGGAATTCGATTTTGAAAATCGACCAAGTATAGAAAACGTCGGCCAGTTGGAAGAAGACAACGTTTCATGTTCCACTATTGCAGAAGAAAAAGGCCTTAGGCTTTCGATGTGACAAGTCTTCCGATGCCTATCAGGTTGTGCCGCCGATCGGAAGAGTTTAGCGGTTTCCTGTCCACCGTTGCGACTGCGGAAAGGACTAAGTCGCCGATAGAAAGAAGGGACGGAGCCGATCAAGCGGCGAAGAAGGGAGAAATTTGGAAATTTTTCTAAGTCCGGGAGCAAATCGGCTATCGAAATAAATAGTATTTGGCATGCCGCCATTGCAGAAGCCAAAGCGTTAAGTCTTCCGATGAGAAAGACTGCCGACGCCAATGCCAGTCAAAAAGTTAGTTCACCAATCGGAAGAGAAAGTGTTCCGAGAGCCGCCGTTGCGAAAGAAATAGTGTTCCAAGAGCCACCATTGTGGAAGGAAGAATGGTTCCGAGAGCTTCCGTTGCGGAAGGATTAGTGGCTTGAGAGCCGATTTTGCACAAGGAAAATTTGAGTTTCCATGGGATTTAACTAGCGAATTTTGACTGTTTTTCAGTGGGAATTGCAGCCAATTTTCAGTGAAATTTCAGGGCTAAAAAGGAGAAGAGAGGAAGCAATCTTATGCGCCGGATTGCGTGAAAATCAAAGATTTACAAAAAAAAAAACAAGGGCACTGCCCTCGACCCACCCTACAGTGGTGTAGGGAAGCCACAAGGGGACAAGCCCCCTTGACCCCCTTCGTCCCCGGAGACAGTCGTTCTGGAGAAAAGAAGATTCTATGTTTTGGGAAAATTAGTAAGACCCAAAGTTCATAAAATATGAATGATGCAATGGAAGTGAGGTGGCTGAAGTTGGCAAGCAAAATGCAGCTGTGTGTAAAATGCAAAGATTTGGTGAAAAGTCTTCATTTTTAGAAGTGGTGTGGTTTTCACACCCGGGGTCGGAATGAAGCATGTAGATAGGCGTTGGAAATCTTATGCAGTAGGGAACAGTGGTAAGTCACTAGAATCTGAGCATGGAGCAACAAAGTGCTAATGATGGCCGCTACTATCAAAGGGACAAATATGGGCAATTGCATGCCCAGAGGTAGCAAGGACTATGAAGTCAAAACATCTATTGTGTGGAAAAGGAGTTCCATGCCAGGATGAAAGACTTGAAAATGGAAGTTTCCTTAAAAACCTTGTCTTGCTAACTATGTTACATTTCCTAAGTTTTATAGCTGAAATATATGAGGATATGTTTTGTATGAACCACTAATGATGACCATTGCTTTGATGTTGGCATTAGTGGGAAAACCAACGATGACATGGACCTAGCTGAATATGTTGCTGATACTGATGAATGTGACCAGAAACCATATGAAGAAAGGGATAAGGAAACAAGTCCATAACAAAAGTTAGTGAGCAAATTCTGCAATCTCCCACAGAGGACCAACCGAATTGGTCACTGTAAGGGTGTAAGTAATACCAATGCAGGTAAGAGTTTGCTTATGACAAATTCCATGGATTGGTACTAGTAAGAGACCTCATACCATGTGAATATTGGAATGTAGAAAGGTGTCATGTCTATATATGTTGATGACATTGATTATAGTAATGCATCCTATATGAAGTGGACATGGTTAGGCCATGCATGGTATGTTGAATGCATTGAGATGAATGCATGTGATATTATGAATAACTAATGACTGAAATGATGAATTAATGATAATTCTGGAACTGTTTCAAAGGTTGTTATGAATGCAGGATAGTCATGATCAATTGGCCGCCAGAAATGCTCTGTGGAAGAGCAAGGTGGTATGAATGATACACCTGTGAAGTAAGACGTATCTAAACACTCATTTAATTGCATGAATGATAGGGCTATACCTTGCAATGTTAGTATGATAATGATTGCATGAAGTAAATGAGTTTTGGCATATACTGATGTGACTAACAACTGGAAGTATTTGAATTTTATAAATTCTGAAAATGCTTCAGTGATGGTTGTAGCAATGAAAAGGTTATATGCATCCAGACTTACCAAGTGTTTGGTTGATTGAAGCTTGTGTTTAGGTAGATTATTTCGAGCATGGCAGTGAGAGGTAAGATCCTGACCAATGCCAGAATCTACCATATGATATGTTGTTAAAATTCGAATTGTGAATTTCGGATTTGAGAAATTACTGACAACCACTAGCCACTGTTGGCTTGCATAAGATTGTGTTTGGATGTTTGAAAGTCATGTTTCAGGTAGATTATTCGAGCATGGCAGTGAGAGGTAAGACCCTGACCAATGCCAGAATCTACCATTTATGAGAAGAAGTCTCATGGTTGTGAAAGTAGTTGCCATGCATGATGGGTTGTTAAATTTGAATTGTGAATTTCGAATTTAAAAAATTGTTGATGACTACTAATCACTGTTTCCTTGTGTAAGATTGTGTCAGGTGGACGCATGGTAAGTGGGTATTCATGTTATGTTAGTAAGCATAAATTATAATGGGCATAGTAGTGCTGCTTACAAGAAACCCACAATTGAGCAAGTCAATTTATGTAATAGATAGAATTGCAAATTCTTATTGAATTTGATTACTAATGTCATTGCTCGGTTATGGAACGATCAATTTGGATTGTGGTCTCAGGTAATGATTGAATGTTTGGCTATTTGATGAATGTGTCAGGGGTACACACTGCAGGAAGATCATGTGTGATGACCTGCAAGAGCCAAAATTCATGGGAAGGTTTTCCCTTGAAAATTGGTTTAAGGTGAAACACCATTAGACATTTTGAAATGTCTCATTTGCACTGCATGTTTGGTAAATAACATGAGTGAGATGGTATGGGTTATGTCGGTAAGACATGTGTGAATGTGAAATATAAAAAGGAGATTGGGCTAGCTAACTGAGGGACTGTTAACTCAGGAAATGAGCCTCCATTCCTCCTTAACAAAGGCATACTGCGACGGCAAATGGATAAGTGTTCTGTGACCCTTGCTAAGAATATGCATGTTTAATTGTTGAATTCCATATGCAGAACATGTTTTGATTTATTTCCATGATGACCGATTGCTTGAGTATGCATAGGGCCTACATGGCACACACCGGGAATGGGTGCACACTTTTCCGATGTTGGATCATGAAAGGGTTTTCAATATTGATTACACTCTAGGGAGTGGATGCACTCATGGTGTCTCAATACTTGATAGTGAATGATATGAAATGTGATTACAGTTTTTGAGCAATAACGCTGATGAGTTTGCTTGTATTGCTTATGTTACTTGTGTTAACAGGCTAAAGGTAAAGGTAAAGGTAAATAGTAAATGGTTGTTGTGAGCGGTTGCAGAGTAAGGGTTATTGTTGGTATAAGTGTATGTTGGTATAAGTGTATGTTGGGATGTGATATGCCTGAGGATCCATAGTAGATCCTAGACCTGGAAATGGTCACGGTAAAAGTTCCAAGCTCAGTAGACATGATGGTGTACTGGCTGGACATTAATTATTTGATGTTGTGGAGCAGCCGGCGTGCTGACCTAACATCTAAGTCCATAGGCGATCCCAAGGCTTGCAAAGCGAAGCAGGATCCTGTGGACGAACGAGGAAACACACAATACAGATGAGTATTATATTATTTTGCTTATGAATATACATGTGTATATGATTTGATTATAATGTTTTATCTCTAGAACAAGATAAAACCGATGAGAATAAACTAAACATGTGAATTCATTCAATGTTTGGATATATGTATCGCTGGGAGCGAGGAATATGAGAGCATCCTAGAGATGCATGTGGACATGTGACCATCCTGGAAAGCTCAGGTTGAGTGGTAATGAAAAAGGTGCTAGTAAGACGGGGGAGTCCTAGCAGCCGAGACAAACCATGTGGAGAGACTCCATGGTTTAGAGGTCTGGAATAGACCAAAGACACTAAGTGTCATGACCAAGAAGGATTGGTCCAGCATTCACGGTGAAGTGAAAGAGGCCGAGAGCATGAAAAGCCACAGTATTGGTGTGGGTTCCAGGAAGGAACAAAATGAAGAGGGGAAAAAAAAACTCTTACTGCTCTCTCTTGCCTTTTTTATTATATATATCTATATATGTTTATGCATTGTGAAAACAAAGGATTGTTGAATGCATGTATGATTGAGAATGAAATGAGTGTATTTGCTTAAGTAAATTTGTGAATGCTGGAATAGTTAATTCCCTGCCCAGGAATGGACATGAAGGAGCTCATGTGCCTGTTGGGAAGGCATGAAAAAATGAAAGCCTCACTGATGAGACTTGGACTGTCATGCCAATTGGGTAATTAACTGATTGATTTTAATGTCTATATTATGCTTGGTCTGATAGAATTCAATGGTGCATTTCACAGGTGAGGAAATTGAAACTAGGTGGTGCACATTGATCATGGCAGCAGATCGAAAGTTGCTGGAATTGGCTGGAAGTCTCCTTCAAGTTATTTCCAAGACCCAAGAAAATCTTGGGGAGATGCTCAAGATACAAATAAGGCAGAGTGAAATGAACCGCCAGATTTTGCAAGACTCTATTGGTTTGCAAAGGGAGGTGAAAAGCCTTCTGGGAGCAATTGGCAAGGGAAAGGAAGGTGGATCAGCGATGGGACATTCATCCAAGAGACCCGATAGGAAACAGTCCAGGCATTAAGACTCAAAAGAAATTGAGTAGGTAAAGATGACGCATCCAGTGAGATGCTGGAGATACGGAGGACATCATTTACTCCGGGACTACCCAATGAGGGAACATGATGAAGGCAACAGCCACAAAGTTCCTAGACTTTGGGATGAGTTGGAAGCTGAGAACCAGCAGGAGAAGTCCATGGAAGCCGAGGGGCTTGGTCATGAATGTTCAAAGTAGATGATTGAACGTGGGACAAATCTGCAATTTTGAAATTTTGATGTGCAATTGTATATGTATTGTATATATGTAATGGAACACCGAGGACGGTGTTATTCCAAGGGGGAGGGGAATGTAATGTCCCCGATTTTGACCCCGTGTGCATGATGTATATATTGTAAGTAATCATGGTGAGGAGCTAAAGGAAAAATCCCCACCATTGATTTGGTTGTGTATGTTCAGCAATGGGGGTAGTTACCGATGGTATGTCGTGATATCCGGCACCTTATAATTTGACATCATGTAAATACGCACATCAAATAAAATAAACCACAACCAGCTATGGCAGTGCAACGTTGAATGAAAAGGGCATGGTTCCAAAGAATAAGGGGTGGGGAATGTCAAACCTTGGTCTATGGGGGAAAAACCCATGTGTTACCACCTTGTTTTTTTTTTCCATCTTCCTTGTCTCATCCAACCTCTTCAACCTCTTTATTGTTTTATCCAACCACCTTCATGGAGAATGGCTGCTGGTGATTGGGGTAGTTATTGTCTTTGGGAGTGGGGTGGCAGGACTATTAGTCCCTTGCCCACATGCCCACTCCACCCATGACTACATTCACTCAATCTCTCTCTCGCGTGACCTTCCATGCTCCCCATTCTCCATTCTGTCTGTTCATTCCTCACGCAAAGGCCACTGTCTATTCTTCCTCACACATGGTCTTCACCTTCACAGTGGTGGTTTGCTCATCCTCACGCAGAGCCGTGGTTGTTCATCTTCACGTAGAGGGTTCTCTTCATGAACAGGCGGTAGACCTTCGTTGCTACACTCATGCAGGCAGGGATTTGTTCTGTTTGTTCCTCATCTGTGCGCAAAGGGAAGTGATTCACTCTCATAGTTGTCTCTCCATCT
The DNA here is from genome assembly GCA_001517045.1 of Pseudotsuga menziesii. Lineage (NCBI taxonomy): Eukaryota > Viridiplantae > Streptophyta > Pinopsida > Pinales > Pinaceae > Pseudotsuga > Pseudotsuga menziesii. Next base: position 697,330 of record LPNX010957153.1, read on the forward strand.
GTGTGCATAAGCGGAGCTGTCCCTCCTCACGCACAGGCTGAGAGTATGTAGTTCCTTCCCCAGTGGGGAACTGGGTAAGTCTTTCCATTTCCTTAATTTTCCAGGACGGACTGCTGTTTGCCTTATGTGGTGATTGTGGTTGCTGTTACGTTGTGGGACTGTTGTCTTCCCTGTGTTTTGTCAGCCGTGGTGTCCAATTTCATTTTGGACAACTGTGAATTTCCAATCGATGGGTTGAGTTTTCCTCTGTCCACACTGGGAGTTGGCCTCTCCTCTATTTTGCGAACTGTGTGATGTTGGCTAAGCTTTCCTTGTTTTGGAACTATGGACTATTTCCATCATTCATTGTGAGTTTGGGCTGCTGGAGTACCCTGGTTTTGGGTTGCACCCGAGTTGTTTTGGCTACAGCAGGGCCAAGAACAACTCTGTTTTGCCTTGTGGGCTTGAGCTGTGCTCATCGTTTGTTTGGGATTATCCCTGGTCATCTTTGCTTCTTCATAGGGATGTGAAGGGTTGTTTTGCTGCTGGTATGCAGTGGTTGTCCCTTGGACTGTGCTGGCTTGGCCAATCTATTGATGGCCTGGTAAACCCAGTGGTGTTGGTTTGCTGAGTGTGTCCCCTGGCTATGTGTAAGCCTGCATTGACCCTTATCCTTGGAGGAATCATGCCCAGCTCGAGGGTGGCAGTGTTGCTGAGAGATTGATGAGCGCACTGGCCTATGGTTGGGTGGAACGTTGCAGTGACATAGCTAGTTGCGGGCGAGTTCTTCATTGAAATATAAGTGATGCTGGTTGCTTCACCTCTGCAATTTATATATACTATTTTGTGGGAAATGATGAACATGATTAAAGCTAGAATGTATGTTTGCTTCCACTGTATGGTTAAAGAATTATGCATTGAGTAACTGTGCATGTAAAGTGATGGATTGTGTATCCTGTTATGCATCATGTTAAGCTTTTAATTTCAGCATTGATCTCTTTTGTTATGTTCATGGGGCTGTTTGCTCGGCTGTTTGTGGTGTTCGTCGCGTCCTCTTCACCAGTCTGAGGGTCGGGGATGTGACATGCATCCAATGCTGATATGGAGAGAAGGTTCTTCTTGATTCCTAGCACAAACAATACTTCTTTCATTGTTAAATACTTTCTAGAGTCTAGTTTGTAGGAAGATTCCCCACTACCTTTTATTGGATATTGGTAGTCATCTCCTAGCTTCATCTTGTGAGGTGATTCATGTTCTGAGAGTTTCATAAAGGATTCCTTGAATCCAGTCATATGTTTGGAAGCCCCACTGTCTATAAGCCAATAATCACTTCCATGAGTAATTTTACCTGTGAGATCAAAGATCAAAACATATTTGTCCTTGCTTGAAGAATCTTCACTTTCATATCTGGTTCTCTTTGATGAAGGTTCATCATCCTCTCTAGCATGAGCATGATGTATTTTCTTGATTCCCATCTTCTTGTGAGAGATACTTTTGTTCTTAGGACAATCTCTAGCAAAGTTTGTTTTTTCATCACATGTATAGAAAATGTACTTAGACTTATCTCTAGGCTTTCTTGAGTTATACCTATGATGAGAGTACTTACTTTTGTGATGGTTGGATCTGGATTTCTTGGATTATACTGTGAGATCTTGATATTCATTTCTCATCTTTTCTTCTTGAGCTACTATCCGAGCTTCTTATTGAGAGCATTCTTCCCACAGTCTCCTGAACTTGACTAACTTCTTTCTAGCATAGATCCCTTGAATGAAAGAGTCCCATGTCCTAGGGATACCATTCAAGGTGGTCATCACAATTTCTGCATTCTCCACTTCTTCATCTATTTCTTATCATTGTTCCTTGATCTGAGAAACACTTGTGAAGAAATACTGGATGGTCTCTTCATTTTGGATCTTCATATTCTTTAGTTGATTCCTCAGAGTCATTTTTCGGTTTATGTTCTTCCCTTCAAATAATTTGGTTAGGGCATCAAACATAGATTTAGGTGTCTTGAGAGAGCACACCTGTGGGATGAGGTGATCCTTGATAGAATCGACAATGATCCTCTTTTCCATAACCATCTTCTTCTTATGTAAGGCCTTAACCTCATATCCCTCTGGAACTGGAACCTCCTCATGGATGTAGGAGTCTAACTCATTTTCTTCCAAGACCAGGGAGATCCTATACTTCCAAGCTTGGAAGTTATTAGCTCCCTCAAGCTTTTCATCAAGATTAGTACGATGAGACATCTTAACTGAGAACCTCAAATGGAAATACAAAATATTTAGATCTTAACAGGTCAAGATGTCGGATCGAGATTTGGAGCTGAAATCCTGTAGTACTGGATTAGGACCAAATTAGGGTTTTTCTTTTATGGAGTTCTGTCCACCAAAATGCCTTGAAATTTATCCCTAACTTTGATTTTGGGGAGGAAATCAATCCAATCCTGGGCTCACTGAAAAATTCCTCTTCTGTGAAAAGTCCTAATTTTCGGTAGTAGTGTCGGGTCCAAAACTAAAAAACCTCAGAATTGGATTCTGCTTGGACAAAAAGATGCACACCCTAAGGAGGAGAGTTATTCCACCTTACTTTTGCTGAAAATCTATGGAAAAAGATCCACACACTAGGAATCCCTAGTTCCCATAGCTGCACAGTGTCTTCTTCTAAGGTTAGCTCTGATACCATGTTAGTTTTTCAACATTAAGCTAGAATTATTAGGATCTTTAACTGAGAGAATAACAAGCACATCAATCAAACAAAAGAGACAATGAACACAGTGTTTTTCCTTGGGGAAACCATAAATGGAGAAAACCCTGCAACTTCCTCAGAGATAGAATTAGCACCAAAATAGAAAATCCCAACACAGTAAGTAATCTCCCGACAACAATAGCCTTCTTCTTATCTAGCCCCGGTATCTTCTCCTTCCTCAACTATGTGCTACACTTGAGTGTGTATAAGTTGTGTGTTAAATAGAGGCTCCAGTTCTCTATTTATACTAATCCCAACATGACTAAAACCCTACTAGGGCCAACCTCTACTAGGAGAGTCTAATAACCCTAGTGCCTCGGAACTGTGGGGACTTTAACCCTTAGACAATCAGAGGGTTACCCACTATGACTTGACATGACTTGTTTACATTATATATCCTACCGATCGGAACATCGGGGCATGACAACATGACTCAATTACATAATAGATACATCCCGAAATAAACATTGGGTTACAAGACATAAGATACATAGACGAATACATTCCAAAGTTACAATTACATCAACACGAACAACTTCATTGAGCACATTCAACACATTCACCAACAGTTTCATGACATATTGGATAGATCCAATGCAAAGTACAAGCAGTGACATGAGCAACATCAACTACAACACAAATTTTAGGTGGGCGAGAAAGTGTGGCTACATTTGTATAAGGAGCGCCTCATTGGACCCCACTACAAGATTTTCCCAATTCGATATGGGCCATACACCATTACCAAATTCATCGAGGAAAATGCCTTTGAGCTCAGTATTCCACCATTCCTTGGTCTACACCCAGTGTTTTATGTGGACCACCTTCGGCCTACTTTCCACCTCTACTGGACACATCAGATGTGGTAGAACAACTCACACCAACAAAGTTAAAAGTAGAATCCATGGAACAAGTCACAACTGATCGGATTATGGACACACATATCAAGAACACCCATCAGTAGAATATCCAACTATATTGGTTTGTCAAAGCAGGCCAACTCCTTCACCAGGGAAAGTGGATCACTAGGGACCAAGTTCAGCAGAAGTTTCCTCATCTCATGGAGGAACTCAATGCAATGGGGACCATTTCTTCCTAAGGGGAGAGGAATGATCTAGGAGGATATTGGTGGCATGGTGGCTTCACTTGTTGACCAATATCCTATCACGTTAGTTCATATTGTGGGTTTTAAAATTATCAAAAACTGAACCAATATATTGTAGGTATTAGGGGGATGAGGGGTTTAAGGTGGGGGTAGGTAGGTTGGTTTATAAGTATTGAGGTATAAAAAGGGGTGGATAGGAGGTTTTAAGTATTGGTATGGGGTTTCAACAAAAAGAGTTTGGGTCAATATCTCTGGAAATTAAGGGTATTCTTTAATATCCCACGATCACACGTGCTATGTGAGAGGTTCACTAAGTGAAGTCCCTGTGATTGGTGGCCACCATCCTATTCCACTTGGGCCCCCACCATTGTTTCTTTCATTTTTTTAGTTTCCTTAATTGTAGCACAATTTACTATTTTTGGCAATTTTTGGGTCCCAAACTTTCAAAGCCATTTTGAGGCCCTAAACGACGTTTTTTCGACATAGAATACTCGAGAAAATATGAGTCTGTTTTAAATTTTAAATTTTTCATTTATGGATCTAGTCCTTGAATATATATTTATAACGATGTTCATGTGCACCAAACGGAGGTAGTATGCCAAAGTTACGACCCCAAGAAATTGATGTACCAAGTTACCCAAGAGGGCCCATATTTTGGCGTTTCACCTCCCAGGGTTAGGTTTTTGGATGTGTAGTGTTTCCATTGTTTCTCAATAATATATAAGCCTTCAAGCCTCATTGTAACACAAAGTTTAGAAACATGTAGCTGCCACATCTCTTCTCAGAGATAAGCTACCAAGACTCTAGCTAGTTTATTTCCATTTTGTATGTACACAAGTTTCAGTTCTTTGATTAATGAAATGAAGTGTTATTTCCACTTCATATTTTTCTTATGGTTATTTTTGTATTTTGTTGTGTTTTTGCATAAATCTAGATCATCAAATCAATATTAAAGTTGAAATATGAGAAAGACAGGATCAGGAAATTCTTTCTTTAAAAATTTTGGCAAAGGAAAATAATGAATTAATAACTACGTCAAAGTTTGGAAAATGTTCTATGATATTGGATCACATTCTTAGCCATCATATATCTCCACATGACAAGACTGGAATAGGATTTGACAAGTTACAGAAGACTTCTGAAGAAGGAGAAAGTCCCCAGCCATCTCAAGAAAAATTTGAATAGAAATCTAGAAGTCATAAAGATAGTAGAGAAAAGTGTCATGATCAACAAGGATCAAGAAGGACACAATCAACAAAAAGTTCTATGTTACAGAAGGGACCATTTAATTCCAGGTATGAAAATAATTTTAATGGATTTTTCTATGCATGTAGTGGTTTTGATCATAGGGCAATGGACTGCACATTCCATGGAACTAGAAGTGTTGGAAGTCGAAGTAACACAATAGATGTTGGACATGTGAAAAAATTGGATATTTTGCTGCTAATTGCCACACATTGAGATGCTTCACTTGTGGTGGCTTTGGCCATAAATCCCAAGTGTGTGCTAGAACAAGAAGACAATCAATGAGGATTAGTTCATATCCATCAACAAGGAAAGTAGATGAATCTTGGAGGAAGAATAATGAAAAAATATTTGAATAACAAAGGACTAATGCTCATAGCCAAATTCATTCTCAGAAATGGTTGAAAAATAATGTATTGTTGAATGTTAATAAAGTTGATCATTACACATAAGATGGACACCATATGGCAAGCCATTTTTGAGGTCCTTCAAATACCTTGATACATCCCAAGTCCATGAAATTAGAATATGGACTCAAGGAAAATGGATGGCTGCTCCAAGTAAAATAACAGGTCCTAGGATCAGATTGCAAATCTTGATAGAAGGAAGGAAGGAAGACATGGATGAGGTTTTAGAGAAGGTGAATCTCAGTAACAACAAGAGTGAAAATTAGGAGAAGAAGGATGAAGTCTAAAAATGATTGTATGCAGTTTGTGAAGGTTTTTGATATAAAGGAAAGATAACCTTGGATATGAACAGTATGATGACTGGAGAATAAGACTTTATAACAAGGCACAACTATTGTTAATAATAACTGAAGGATGACTAAGGTGAACTCGCTATATAGTAAGTTCAGTAGGATTGTCAAGTGGCCAAAATATTTCCTTTTAAAATTGTAGATATATCTTTGGATCTGGATAAAGCATTCAGTTAAATACTTCAGAAGTTCCTTAAGGAGTACAAAAACAACATATTGATGAAAATCATTGAAAATGAACCTTATATAGCCCGAATAAGTGTAGAAGTAATTTCCACAGCAACAAAAGAAGCAACAAGCTTGTATGAATACATTGCACAGAGGTTTAAATCATTGATCCAAGATTCAGATTAGATGATGCATTTGATAGAAGCATACAAGACAAAGGAACCCAGATTAAGAGTACTGATTGATAGGGGGAGCAAGAGTAATTTCCTGTAATCCCATGGACTCTCTATAGTTGAAGAAAATAAAGTGAAGGGATGATTTTGATTCATGCATACCTTTTATGAATTTACTAGATGATTGATTCATTCCTTAATAATAGCTGGTAGTACTGTCATGATAAGATTTGTTGAAAATATACAAGGAAGCCAAAGTATATAGTAGAGCTATGTGTAAACACACATTAAAGATGACAGACACATGATTGAGGAATTTTGGATGTGGTGACTTTTGTTTTTTCTGGAGAAACAGATTGAAGACAAGTCTGGTGAAGTAGAATTGATGACAACAAATTATTGAAAAAGGATGAAGTGATGACATGGAGTACATGATCAATGAAAAAGAAAAGAAAAGTTGAAGACATGGTAATGGAAGACACAAAACAAGGACATGACATTGGATGACATGAAGAATATGGAAAGAAAAATAATACTTGGGAGTTGGTTCCTAGACCCATAGATAAAAATGTAATAAGCTCCAAGTGGGTGTTTAAAAACAATATGAATGAATAAGGACAAATTATGAGGAATAAAGCTTGATTGGTTGTAATGGATATGCCCAAGCTGAGGGACAAGATTTTGATGAAACTTTTGTAAATTTGAGCATATAGATCTGTAGACAAATACACAACTCACAAAGAAGATCTCACAATTTACTCAGCAATTAAAGAATGAAACAGTGCAAAAGGCTTGTAGCTGTGAATGCTTTCATTAATAAAAAAGTAATTTACATGATAATTACAATGAATTAAAATGGCTTTAATAGCCACAAGAAATTCGAATCCACATGAGGATGTTCGAATTGATTAGACTCTACTTGACTGTAGGTAATGAGGACCTTGTCTAAATCATTATCGGAGGATTCAGTGGTTAACTGACCTTGTCTAAACCATAACCGGAGTTCATCAGAGCTCTAAACCACAACTCAAGTGTTACATTCAGTGTTGACCAATGGTTAACTGACTGTGGTAGGTGAGAAATGCACCCTACATGTGTGCAGTCAAGTAAACCTAGCGCTAACTGAATGTGGATCAAATTTTGAACTGAATGTAACTAACTCCTAACTTAGCTTGACTAGTCATTAACTAAAGTGAACTGACCTTGGTTGGTTTTGGCACTCCCAGTGGCTTCCTAAATTGTAGCGATTGGTCTAGGAGGCTCCTAAACTTATGCAATCAAGTGCAATAAGTGGCAGTGAGCCTCAATTAGTGTTCCCCACACTTTAGTAATTGAAACATGTGCCCCAATTAGGTCAAGTGGACCCAATGGTGTTAATGACTATAAATAGACTGGATGGAATCCCAATTTAGACATGACTCCCAAATTAGACATATGACCAAATTTGGACAAGGGAGGATTAATAATCCTAACACCCCCCCTGAATGCTAACTTGGACAAACTATGGGCCCTGGTAACTAAGACCATAGGTCACCCATTACATCAAGTAAAATAAAGTAACTGTCGGGGCAAAAACCACATGGGAAAAAAGCCCTTCCTCTAGCTAAGTAGGTAGAATCAGGTCTCAAGTTTGAAAAACTTGAAAATATGTTGCTGCAATATTCATCTTTGTGAGGTAGCGAACCAGCATGCATGGTGTGCTGTGCACAGGTATTCTGGGGCCTAGCATGTAGACTTCTCCTTCTTCTCCAAAAATGATGATCGGAGGAAGGAGGAATGTAACCTTTGTCTCTTGCTAAATGAAGAGGTGTATGATCATATCCATTCTTCTGAATGTAGTAAGACTGAGCCCTTGCCATATTGCATCTTATAGGAAGTCTATTGCATCTCTCTAAAGGAGGGAAAATAGTATGACATAGCGCAAGAGTCTTTCCTTTCTGAGTGTCAGGTGAGTTTCTAGTCATCTTCCTAGCTTCCAGTTTGGAAGTAGGGACTGAATCTAGATCTGAGTCACCCTGAATCTTAATGTCATAAACCAATATAGATGGATCTACAATACTAGTAGAAGCTGTAAAAGAAGTAGATGCAATGATTTTACCTTCCCTTGCAGGTGGCTACTAAGAGTGCACTGGTTCTGAAGGAGGCATGAAATGTGAGAACTCATATGCTTTTGAAGCATGATTCGCAATACCCTTTGCTATGATGCTCCCAGTAGAGATATCTGTGATCTCCACTGAGTCAGGACCAAAGATCACTCGCTTTGGAGATCCAGTATGGGTCATCTGATAGACAGATAATAGGTTTGAAGTGAGGGAGGGAACAAACAACACATATTTGAACCTTCCATGTTCAAGTTGGATAGAGCCCTTCCCTTTGGTTTGGACTTTACTGTTATTGCCCATCTAAATACTAGGACCATCAAAGGACTGAAAAGAAGAGAATGATTCTCTAGATGCAACCATATGGTTGGAAGCTCCAAAATCAATGAGAAAGGCAGGTGTTGATGTGCAGCAAGCCTTCAGTGCATGTCCTTTCCTTTGGTATTGTTATTCTTCTTCTTCAGAGTCTTCCTTCCTTGCTCTAGCAGGTACAGAAATGTTGTCCTTTTTCAAAAGAAGAGCCATTTCATCAAGTTGTCTTCTCATATAGGAGCTTTCTGAATGGAATCCCCTTCCACAGTAAGGGTAGAGGACCTTGCCTTTGCCATTCTTCTTGCTTCTCTTCGAACCTGAAGGTTCTTTTAACTGCTCAAACTCATCTCTTTGCTTCCCTTTGTCATTCGCTACCTTATCTCCTCTTGCAACAAGAGCTATATCTTTGGGAGATCGAATGATCCCCATTTGGATCAATTTATCATTCTTAGAAATAAGAGATTGGATGAAGGCATTAAGAGTGGGAATCTTCCAATTTGGAGTAGTGAGCCTTACTGTTTGGAAGGTGGATACAAATACTGAGTAGTTTGAATTGAGCTTTGTGAGAATAGCAAGGATGAGCTGATCTTCATCCTTCTTCACTTTTCACTGCTTCAACTGATATATCAAGTTCTTGAACTTTGAGAAGAATTCATTTAGAGATTCGAAATTGGATGGATTGAGAGTAATCAAATCATTTTCTAGCTGATGGATCCTCATCTCATCATGCTTATCAAATAAGGAAGCAATCTTGTCCCAAACCAGCTCCTTGGGAGTGTCCAATTCTTGGATGTGAAATTGAAGATCTCTAGAGACTAAGGAGAGCATGAGCCCAATGGCTTCACCAAGCCTGTTCATGTACTTAGCTTTGTCTTTATCTGATTCTGTCTCTTCCTCTGTTTCGACTATGAGTCTGAATACATGCTTGGTGCGGAGCAATACTCTCATGTCATCCTTCCACTAGTGATAGTTTAAGGGAGTGAGAAGCTCCACTGGATGAGCCATTTTGAATGTAATAAGAAAGATTGAGCTGCTGTAGTGAATTCAATGAGAAGAAGAGGCTTCTTGTAGCGAATGCTGTAAGAAAAGATGATAACCTGTCACACGATCAAACATACAAAGTAAGGTCGACAGTCTACAATTTTGGAATTTCCTTCACACCTAGCTTAGTTAATCAAGTAAGGTTGATCAAAAATTCCTTTGCTTAGGGTATTAAGTGGTAAATTCTTCACTTCTGGTGCAGTGCTGGAAGGAGCAATTTTGCTAAAAAAAAATGATCTGGTTGGAGATCTGAGGAGGAGAGGATTCTTGTCCACTGAGGCTCTGATACCATGTAAATTTGAGCATACAGATCTGTATACAAATACACAACTCACAAAGAAGATCTCACAATTTACTCAGCAATTGAAGAATGAAACAGTGCAAAAGGCTTGCAGCTGTGAATGCTTTCATTAATCAAAAAGTAATCCAGATGATAATTACAATGAAGTAAAATTTATTTAATAGCCACAAGCAATTCAAATCCACATGAGGAAGTTCGAATTGATTAGACTCTACTTGACTGTAGGTAACCAAGACCTTGTCTAAATCATTATCGGAGGACTCAGTGGTTAACTGACCTTGTCTAAACCATAACCTGAGTTCATCAGAGCTCTAAAACACAACTCAAGTGTTACATTCAGTGTTGACCAATGGTTAAATGACTGTGGTAGGTGATAAATGCGCCCCACATGTGTGTAGTCAAGTAAACCTAGTGCTAACTGAATGTGGAGGACTTGAACTGAATGTAACTGACTCCTAACTTAGCTTGACCAGTCATTAACTGAAGTGAACTGACCTTTGTTGGTTTCGGCACTCCCAGTGGCTTCCTAAATTGTAGGGATTGGTCTAGGAGGCTCCTAAACTTATGCAATCAAGTGCAATCAGTGGCAGTGAGCCTCAATTAGTGTTCCCCACACTTTAGTAACTGAAACATGTGCCCCAATTAGGTCAAGTGGACCCAATGGTGTTAATGACTATAAATAGACTGGATGGACTCTTGATTTAGACATGACTCCCAAATTAGACATATGACCAAATTTGGACAAGGGAGGATTAATAATCCTAACAACTTTTGCACTAGTAGCAATATTGGAAGCTATCAAAATGTTTCTTGCCTATGAAATTAATAAGAACTTCAAAGTGTATCAGATGGATGTTAAGTCAGATTTTTTCTATGGAGATATAGAAGAATAATTTTATATAGAGAAACCTAAAGGGTTCTAACTGACATACAAACTTGAAAATGTCTGCAAACTGAAGAAGTATCTATATGTATTGAAACAAGCAACAAGAACATGGTACTATATATTGGATAAATATCTACAGAACAAAGGTTTCAAGAAAGTGGTTTGCTAATGCCATGCAATCTGAGTTTGAGATGTCAATGATATGAGAACCATCATTCTTTCTTGGTATTCACATTATCTATACTCATGAAGGATTATTTATCTCCCAAGAGAAGTATTTGAAGGAAATGTTGAAGAAATTTCAAATGGAAGATTCATCACCTGTCAGTACACCTATGGTTGTTGGTTGTAAACTTAGCAAGGATGATACCTCACCTAATGTTGATTAGAGAACATATAAGTCAATGATAGGAAGTCTCTTATACATCACAACATCTTGTCCTGATATAAGGAAAAAATTTTGGATGAAAGAAAGAGCACAAGAGGAGGTGCATTCTTGTTAGGTGATTCTTTAGTTGCATGGATGAGTAAGAATAAAGGATCAATATGTTTATCCACTACAGAAGCTGAGTAAATTATTTCTTCCACTTTCCATACACAAATAATCTAGATGATTTAGACACTGGAAGACCTGGAGACTACTGATATCTTCACTAAACCCTTACCAAAGACACAATTTGAGTACCTACGCCAAAAAATAGGTATCATATCTTATTCCAAATAACTTGTTCACTTTGAGAGGGGGAGTTATGCTATAGATTCTTATTTGACATTGATGTCAAAGGGGGAGAAGTTATTTGTTATATATGGAAAACATATTGATGATTACTAGCACAACATGTATCTAGAACTTCAAAATTGCCATCAATGCCAAAGGCGGGAGATTGTTGGAGGTTTTGCAGTCATGTGGAAACATATCATATTGTGATTTGGTTTTCATTGATAGAAACAAAGTTCCAATAATATGATCATGATAAGCAGAAGAATCAAAAGAATCCTGGAGAATATCGACAACAGTAAAGACATTTCACTGAAAAAATAGCGAGGAAGATAAATGAGGGGTTGGCTTGCGAAATTGGAAATAAATCATTGTAAATGAGATCAAGATCAATGAATGAGGTTGATACTAAAGTAGATCAACATATGTAAGGGATTTTACTGGGTGACCTAGCGCGGAGGAAGAAAATATTGGTGAGCATGACAGTTTATGAAATCTTCCCTATGTTGGTTGAAGCCCAACATTGATCTAAATCTGATGGTCATTAGTCGATTTCACTGATGAAATAGAAAGGAGAATATTTACAGGAATTGGGAGATAAATTTTAATGTAATATTCTCTATAACATTTGGATTCCACCATAGATTTGTGTGGATCTAGATCAAATGGTTATCAATCATTTCTCTCGTTTAAATAGGAGGTGAGTTAACACAGAGACTGAATGCAAAATTATTTTGAGAACCAAAGCTTGAAATAAAATATGTTGAATGGATCCGATGGTTAGGAGTGATCCCGTACATGAAATCAATGGTAAAGAGAAAATCCACAAAGTTTGAAAGGTTATTGGATGAACATATCCAATGGTTAGGAGTGATCCCCTACAAGAAATCAAAACTCAAGAGAAAATACGCAAAGATTGAAAGGTAATAATATGAAATGATCTGACGGTCAGGAGTGATCCCGCACAAATAAATCAATGGTCAAGAGAAAATACGCAAAGTCTGAAAGCTAATTGGATGAACAAATCTGACAGTCAGGAGTGAACCCACACAAGAAATCGATGGTGCAGAAGGAGTTTTATAGGAGGAATTCAAAAAGAGGAAAGTCTGGAAGTTGTTCAAACAAATGTTGAAAACCCAAGATCCGCATCCTGCACCGGATCTAATATAGACAGATGAGAAAGGGTGCACAAGGAATCGACGCACAAAAAGAGTTTTGCAAGAGGAAGTTGGAAAGTTGAATGTGTGGAAGTTGTTTAGACAAGTGTTTAAAATGAGAGATCCACATTCCGCACTGGATCTAAGATCGACAGTCAGGAAGGGGTGCACAAGAAATCGATGGTGCAAATTGATTATGCAGAACGATGTACGAATGGAGGAAAGCAGAAATCATGGAATCATGTCATGAAAAATCACATATCCGATGTCTAATTTTATTCTCAGTTCAACAGTCACGGAGAGCTTGAAGAATATCAATGGCGTGGAATGATTGGTGAAGAACCTGTACTGCGGAACTAGAAATACAGAACTAGGATTGAGAAAAATCTGATTTGTTATAGAAAATGATAAGTGTAGAAGAATCCAAAATGATGAAGATGTGCTGTAGAAACTCGTGATTACTTAGCAATTGGACTTCTTGTCTATCATAAGGCATCGAATGGTTTGATCAGTTATGGAAATGAACCGTTAGACATACGAACAAGTAAAATGTTTAAGGACAGTTATGTATAAAAGAATGTACGTGAAGAATGGAGCAGTGTGTTATCTACATACATAGAGTTGGTGCATGGATTGCTATCAAAGTGGGGATTGCATAATGACAGAGGAATCTGATTTCTTTCAAGAATATCCAGAACATAGACAATGATAAGAACCAAGGTACATAAGCAAATCCATAAGCAAATCAGAACAGAGTTGGTATGCATTGTTATATATGTTTTTATACATGTTTTACTGAACACGTTTAAGTCTAAGAAACAAGTTTGGTAGGGTGGTGCTGGGAAAAGCATGTTGTATTATATGTCCAACTAAGAGCCCAATGTGCAAGTGGAATTTGGTGCTTCCACCCAGTTGTAGCTAGAGTATGTGATTTTAGCTGGTGCTAGGTCAAACATGTTGTTTTCTTTGTACAAGTTGGAGACTGTACGAGTGGAAGTTTGTGCTTCCATCTAGTAGTAGCTGGAGAATGTTATTTAAGTAGGTGCTAAGAAAAACATGAGGGTTAGTTCTCTCCACAAGAAGGAATTTGTAAATAGAGTTTTCAGCCTCATTTTAGTAGGTTCTCAAAAAAAAATGAATATTTATTTGTCTCTATCATGTGTATGTGATTGATGATCATCATTCCTTCTATTGTACTTGCTGCATTATCATAACTATAAATATGTAATCAGCCATAATATTTTAAATATTGAAAATGGTTTAAGATTTAGAACACACTGACTCACCCCTCGCTCTCAGTGTTCCATTGTGTCTAACACGATTTATAGAGGTAGTTATAGATCTAGACATAACATGAGGAATTGCGATAGGATTTTGAGAAGGTATTGCACCAAGAATTTCCCTAGGAAAAGAGCAAAGCATAACACTAGGTATAGAGCCAGGAGCCAAGAATTACAGTTAGAAAACATCCAACATAGCTCCAAGTATAGATCCAGGTATAATGCCTAGAATAATGCCAAAACATTTGAAAGAAATTTCACCAGGTTTAGAACCAAGAATTGTGCTCGAAAAAATGTTTGATATAGTGCTAGATATAGCGCTAGGATTAATGCCGAAATTTGCATTAGGAAAATAACTAGGAATTGCATAGCGCATTGTTCTAGGAATTGTGCTAGGCATAGTGCCAGGTATAGAGCCAGAGATAGAACTAGGAATTACAACTTGAATTCTAGAAGGTATGACACCACGATTTTCCCCAGGAAAAGGACCATGTATGGACTAGTTATAGATCTAGACATAACACCAAGAATTGTGCTACAAAAGTGTCAAGAAAAATCCAATGTTTCGTTAGGGATAATTCCAGGCATGTTGACATAAGTAGCACCTAGTTGGAAATTTGGTAACCAAGAGACCCTAATTTGTCGTAAATAAACCTATGGAATCCTATGGTCCCTAATGAGATTAGAGTGCTCTTAATGACATGTTATTGATTATGATAATGATGCATATTGATAATGATAAATATGGAAATGATGATTTCTACAATATTTAATAGGATGTTGATGACAAAAATGATATCAATGTCAATAATGATGATGCGGGTGATTATAGCACTATTCGTTATTGATTGGTCCTAATGGAAACATAGTTTATCCTAATTCATTGAATGTACCATAATAGCCCCTAGATGAACCTAATGGCATTTGACTATCCCTAACAATATTTGAGTGACCCTAATACATCTAGAATCACTGTAAAAGCACGAGGATGATCATGTTGATGATGAATGATGGAAAGGATATTAATGATGATGATTATGATGATAACAATGCGGTTGAGATGAATGAATATGATTATGATGATATATATGATGATGCCAATGATGTTCATTTTGATGGTGATGTACTCATGTATGTTGCTAATGATCATGATTATGATGACGACAATATCAATGACAACTCCAGTCACCTCCATCATTAAATGTTGTTATATTCTCTAACTTGGACTCTTAATTATTCATGTAAGACAAGTTTTTGTACTTCTTTGAGCTCCATCCTTTGATAGTATCCCAAACCACACCACATGTGTGTGTCACTGAGTTCCTTGAAGAACTGAAGCTTCTTTCTCTGAAACTAAAAGAAAATACCACAAAGGGTGTTTCTCCTACCATATGGGACCTCATGTAGATTCCATTCCTCAAAGAATTCACATACTTCAGATTATTCAAACATTTTATTCTTAATACCTAAAATTTGGACTAACTATTCTAAACTTCAAGTATGTAAACATATTATAATCAACATTTTAAATTATAATATAGACACATTATAACTCTAAATATGTTCTCAAGGATTACACTCTACATTATGGAGCATTCTTTTAAAAAAATGACTACTGTAACTCACTAAGGAAATTTAGTGGGTTCCTTCCAATCATAACATAAACTATTTTTTACATTTCAAACTTGATAGATGGATAAAAAATCGTAGGTTTGAAGTTATCCTATGGAAACTTATAAGATTGTCTCATTGTGACAAGGATATACGATCTTGTGACTAAATTTTTTTTCATTAAGGAATTTAATAAGGAATTTTTTTTACAATGAAACTATGTCCTAACACCCTCTATTAGTAAAAATAATCTAAGTAGGGTCAATGGAAGTGACCCCTTAACAATGCAAGGATTACAATGATCCATTAACAATGCAATATTTACTAAGGATTTAATGTTTCAAATACTTCTTTTGGTTTACATAACAAGATATGAATATGATCATAGAGACAACACCAATAACAACTACAATGTAGAAATCTATTTCACGATCCTTTATATCAATTTATGACAAAGTTTAAAAGAAGAATCCTATAAAAAAAATAATTACCAAACCTAAACTCTTTGATAAGATAAAAATATTAGAGATTTCCCTGTTTTACTAACCTATCATTTGCTTATCGAGTTTATCATGGTTTAATAATCTCATAGAGTTGACACACCCTTGACTTATAAATATGAATGTATGTACCTTCTGTTTGTTTTCTATTCAACGTATTATTAAAAAAATATTGAAACTCTATTTAGACATTAATTCTTAATTTAGAACTACTCCAAATGTGACAAAAAAACTAACATAGCTCCATAATTGAAAAGTCGTGCATAAAATATTTTGAATTTCAATATCATTAAAATCAAGCAATGAATTCCATTTCCAGCCTCCATTCCATTTCCCATATCCCTCCCAAATCAATTTTGAATCTAACTAAAGAAAAAAAAAGGATGCAACTTCTATGAAGATGGTTAGCATGGTATAAATTTCGATAGGGAAAAGATAGTGTAAAGGTATAATCGCTGACCAGAGATGCAGCTGAAAAACATGTTGAGCAAGAAATCACCGGGATTATTGTCTGCAATGCTTTATTGGCATTTCATGTTGGCCAATAAAGCGTTTCTCCATTCGAAATAGTATGGATTGCATCTCATTTAGAGCCTAAGCTGTGCAAAAATCAAGTCACATAGACAAACATTATTTCTTCTATTGGTATGTATTCTCATGCTTATTTTTTTGAAACATTTTTAGCACTTGGATTATTATATGTGAATGGGCATTCTTCCTAGAGTTTTCTTGACAATTGTTTGTGAAAAATATTGAATGAAAGCATGCTTTAAAAAGAATGGAAATCACCTTTCATGTTGGTCATTCCACTTCAAATTGTGGCTTGGAAAAGACAACTAGATATGAAAAATAACACACCCAAAATCAATGGAGGTGATAGCTCAATATGTTTTCTGGAAGAGGCATTCTGCTACAGAAATATTTCTAGGGACATAAAGAATAATGCCTTTATGCTAGTAGTGTATTTTCCTGATCCATGATATGCTTGGTCAGGAAATAAGGAAGTGAAGTTACTTGTCCTTATCTTCTCCCCTTGGAAACACATAAGTGTGGTCATAGTCCATTTCAAAAACAAAGTCTCTGCATGGGAGTTGACTAGGTGTTGCAGGAATCTTAGCACAAAATTTCTTGCCACAATAATCTGTCAAACCAATGGTTGACTGCATTCTATTAAAAATACTAAGAATATTTTGGGTCCCCTCTCTTATCCTCTAAGGCTCATATTGTAAGGAAACTAGGCCACACAATTTGACTGATTGTAGAGTTATCCCCTATGGTGGAAGAAACTTATACATTGAAAACTAAAAAATAGGTAGCCGAACATAAATTGTTACCTGATGTGTGTGAATTTATACAAGATACCAATAACTCATCAAGAAAAAGGCACACCAATTAAGTTTTACAGTTTACCCCTTGAGCATAAAACTCTTCTATAGAAATGGTATCTAAGGAACAATCTATCTTTGAAACCTTCTACATGACTTTGCAACAAATTATTTGTCAATAAATATGGACTTGTTCATTGTATATCAAATAAATGATGGCTCCCTTCCCTCCTATCCTCATTCCACACCAGTCATATAGGTTGATTTCTCACTTTCTTCTTGTGCTTTTCCATTCCTTGGAATGCGACACTTACATCGTTTCCCAACAATGCCTCAAAGACCTACATTTCATACATGGTGCCATTAAGTTTTGTACATATTGCTACCAAATAGTTTCCATAGAATTCATGAACCAAGAATTAAGATGAGACATCCACGGGAATAAGGATTATAATAATAGTAAAAGATCTCCATAATTATAATAGTAGTATAGTGTACCCCTTATCCTCAGACAGAACATAGGTTAATGTGTACGTGGCAATTATTTTGTATTTTGTTTAGTTATGAATGTATGAATAAATTTGTGTTATTATTATGGGTTTTTAATCAAGTGGGTTGTTTAATTATGTATGCATATATCTACATTAGCATGTCTTCCAATTATAATCGACTTAGTCATAGAGTCTTTGAGATGGTTAATGGTATCAAAGAAAAAAATTGGTGCAATCATGGTGGATATAGATTACCCAATATCCTAAAATTTTGCATAGAGTGTGTTGGGAATGTTACAATGATTTCCATATATATATATATGAATTCCCATTATTGTCATGTATATAAGGATGCTACCCACATCAAAAATGGTTATCTCATTATTTTTATGTAAAAACGTTAGAAATCTGAGATAATAACGATGTCATCCATATACACATAATTGTGCATCATGCTAAAAAATTACACAAATATAGATATATCTCCAATAATGTGGATTCCAGGGGCTACCTCTTGTAAAAATGGCATAAAAATAGTCAGCAATAAAATTCTTATCACTATTCAGCTTATGAATATTAGTTTTCTACTACATTTCCAATCATTTATACCAATCCATATTTGCATATATTTGAATACATTTATCCTCACTCAGTAGACTCATCAACATACCTATAAAAAATTCATAGGTCCTTATACATTAGTAGGTACTATTTTCCATTCTATGTAACAATCCCAACTACTAAAGATTCAAAACATGAATTAAGATCTCCTTGTGGGTTCACAATTAATATATCCTTGCTCATTATCTTTAAGGGAATGATTTAAGGGTGTTCAAATATATATCATACTTAAGAAACATAACCAACCATCCAATATCATTAACACAAGGCCATCAATTTTAAAGTTACATGCAACCATTTGTGCTAGTCCATTACACCATCTGCTAACAAAAATGGAGGACAAGCAATATTTGGAATTGATCTATTTTTTTTTTTACATATTTCCTTATCAAGGAAGGCTACAACCATCACCCTGAGAAATATTTGATCTTGTTTTTTTTCATCAAAGAGAAAGCTAATTCCTTTTGTCCAAACAAAATATATCTTCCTTCCATAAACATAAAAGACTTGGCTTATATTTAGGAGGCTCTCATGATGAACATTAAAAATGACACTATTTTTCCTACATATCCTCTAAAGGAAAGATTAGATATAATCTAATGTGGTTTTATTTAGAAAGATAGATTCATTTCTTGCAATTACTACAGGATTACCCAGAATATGCACCAAATAAATATCCCTAAAATCATTTATAAATTTTAAATCATCATGACGATTCAAGTTTGAGGAACACCAAATCTGATAGGCATACCTAACTGGTGTGGAGAAAGTTTAGAGACATTTAGGTCATGTGACGAGTCTACTAAGACCACACCTAAATACATCATGTTTTGTGTCTAAAGTGGGGTGCATGTTGAGACTCTTCATATAAGTTGTAATTCTTTGAATCTAAGAAACTTTTCGTTAGTGATTCAGGCCGAATAAATATGGAAAAATTATCCAAAATCATTTTCTCAAAGTTATAATCCTTCTTATGTAGGAATTTTTATCCATACCTAATAACACTACTAAACATGTGGAATTCCTTGGGCCTAATGCACCAAATAAGGAAATGTTCTTCTTATGGAACTACGTTAATGGAAAAATACTTTACACATACAAAACAACAATAGAATGCATAGAAAGAAGATGATTTATAAAATGTGAGAATATTTGAAGCTCTCCAATCATAATTTTTGGATATAGAATGCCAATCCTTGGAAATCAAACCAAACCAAGGACAGGGCCTAAGCCCATAATCCATTCCATCAAAACCTTGCTCTCCATTTAAAATTCATATCTTTTCATTGTACCATAATTCCAAGTATACATGAATATATTAAAGACAGTGATAATCACAAGTGTAACCCAAGCACGTTCATCAACCTTGAATAAGGAAAAGGAGAAATATACTAGCTCAATGCTTAAAAAAATAAAATAGTAAATAGTAAAACTAGCATCCAATCGCTCCTCCATGAAACTATCATAATAAGAGCCATCGAAAAAAATTTGACCAACATAACAGAGTATAACTACAATACAATATGCATTTCCAATATGAATTGTGTTATTGAAGAAAATGGTAACGATGATGCAAATGGTAACTACGATGCAAAGAACCATAAGAATCCAATTAATTTCAGGAATGTAAATCTATTGAGAAAGGTATTTTGATTTGTGAAGGACCTACATTCTTGGAAAAAAACGAAGTGCAATTGACAAATGAATAATTGATAAGTTTGTGGATATGGCAACCTAGATAGAAATAATAGTCTCTATGGTTGCAATGACAACCCTTCATTAATAAGCTAATTCTAGAATAGAACTAGAAAAGGTTTTCTTGACATTTTCTTGATGGTGTATAAGATATTTGGCCTATCCCATACATTGAAATAGAAGATAAGGAAACATAATTGATGTGAATGCAATTTGAAGATATAAAGTTGAAAAATGGATCAAATTAGTAAAGCATGCTTCTGTACATATTATACTGAGCCCTCCTAGAGAAACCCAAACTATATTCTTGTTAATACATAATAACTATCCATGCCAATACTAGGTGTAAGTCATATACATAATGTGAAAACTTGTTGATCAATACCCATATCCATAAAATGGATAATAAGTTAGGCTTCCAACTCAGCCATATGCAAGGTCTACAAATACACATGGTTATGTGCTTTCATATATATTATAACTATCAATAATTTCCATAGGAATGAAACCCATCTATAAATTGATGGAAGTGAAATGTATACCTCACAATCAGTTATCGTTCAATAATATTGGACATAAATTTAATTCCATTATGGAAGTCACCACATATAAGTAGGTTCTTCGTAATATATATAGGTGTCCCACGACTTGTGTTAATAAACCCCAAAACAAGTTCAACTTATCATTATGGATTTTGAGGATATGTTACTTATTCTCCTCCACATAACTCAATTCATAGTTTGTCTTGGGTAAATACCCCACCCACTTCATTTTCCTTGAAAACCTCTCCATCTCTACATAAATTTTCTATAGGAGTAATTGTTAACCATATTCTACAAGGAATTTATGGACCTTGCCATTAACTTCAATATATTTTCAACCTAGAATCTTTTGTGGCACTTTGTCTTTTATCATGGTTCACAACTTTTCTTCATATCCCACCTTCCAGCTGCTATATAAATGTTTGAAAACATCACAATATGAAGCATTTATAGCTCCAAAAAAAGGGCTTCTACCACACACTCCACTAGATCAATACCACTATGGATTTACAAGCACCAAGCAGTGATCCCCGTAAAGTGACACTTGTTTTTATTGTCATTTTGTTAATATATTATTCTGCTCCACCTAGAGAACTACCATGGTGTAACACCCTAGTTTTGACCCCGTTTGAATTAAAAATGTATATGATGTATATATTGTAATTAATCATGTTGTGGAACTAAAGGAAAAAGCCCCACCATCGATTTAACGTTTTATGTTCTGGTGATTAAAATCATTGTTGATGGTATATCGTGCTATCTGACACATTATAATTTTTGGCATCATGTAAATATGCATTTTAATTAAAATACCCACAACTTGCTATGTCAATGCAACCATAATGAAAATGGCATGATATTCCTAAGGATAAGGAGGGGGAAATATTTAACCTTTGGGACCAATGGGGAAAATCCAAATGTCAAAGGGAGAACCCATGGAGCATTCAACTACCTTTCTTGTCTCATTCACCCAATCATTTAATTCTACTAGAAATTGGTTGAAGTAGTTATTGCATGGGGATGGGAAGAGTACGGGTAGGAAATTCGAATTGGGGAAAACCCTTTTTGGGGGGTAAATCAATTTTGACTTTTGGGGCATGAAAACACCCAAAATGCATGCCCGTTTGGACATACATACATGTTCTTCATTTTTTTCCTCATGGAGGGAAGCTTGGGAGATGTTTGACCTCCATGATTTTTACTATGGTATGTTCTCCTTCATGATTTGGGATCCTGGGAATTTTCCTCATCATCATTCACCACGTTGGGGCTCTCTCAAGCGGTTGGGAATTTCTGTGTGTGAAATTCATTTTTGGGTTGTTGTGTGTGTGTTTCTCCCTCACATGGGAAGTCATTTCTTTATTCTCCTGGGATGTGGATTCACTTTTGTAATGTTATGTGGTTGGGTTTCTTCCCCCACAGTTTTTGTTGCATTTTCCCTAATGATTGCCAAGCTAAAAAATCGTTTTTGAATTTCCCAGTGAATTGGAGGAGAGACCACATTCTCTTAGGTGTGTTCGAATTCATTTTTGGCCACATTAGGGCCAAAACATCCTTGGGAAATTGAATTTGCTGTTAAGGGTTGTTCTTACCCTCCTTGGCAATTAATTTTGTTGCCAAACTATTTTCCTCAACCTAGAAATATTGTATATTGTTGTGTATGCAATTGGTCTTTTTACTGTGTAGGAGTGGAAAAGATTCTTCTTCAAAAACCTAGTGTTTTGCAAGATCCTCATAGACAGAGCTAGAGGGATGGCTCTCTTCTCTACGCCCCCCTGAATAGCACTAGAAGGGAAGTCATGGCTAGAGGGATTGTGCAACAGAGGAGGGAATGATTCCTTGTGTTGGGTGTGTGTGGATGTCTTAGGATTCAAGCTAGTTCTAGTGTAGGCATCCTTAGCTCTTCAGTGAACCCACTAGTGTTGTACAGGATAATTAACCTAATAACCTAGGTCTGGGGAGTTGCCAACATACTCTAACCTTGCAGACAAATTGACTTTAGAAGTACAGAATAGGAAATAGGAAAGTAGTAGGAACTTACTTGTAAAATACGAAGGTTGATCCAAGCTAGCTTCTTCCTCTCTGATCCGCTTCCAAAGTCTCGAGGATAATTCCTCCTTCACCTGTTAACAAAGATTCTTCCAAATACAGTATGATTCATACATAAAGATGCAAATTAGACAAATCATATATTATACTGAAGTGTAAACATTTACCAATATACAACACATGAAGCACAATATGGAAGAAGTAATCTGTTTTATTAACAATAATAGAGGGATTTTAGGTTACAACCCAATGTATGAACAAGGGACTCCTCTGTCACCAAAGGACTCTGAGTTTCTCTGCTCCAAAGATTCTGTAGACAATCCACCAGCATAACTTTGCTCTCCAAGTATGTATGTCTCCTCCCTACTACAAGGCCTCTATTTATATGGATGAAAGGAGGCAGTTCTCGAAGGTTAGGGAGGTTGCAGCAGTTAATGGGATTAAGGTAAATGAATAAACTAAACTCCCATTAACTCGTGTTTTTAAATATTAATTTTGAGGAAACCATGCGTGGGTCTGTAGTAGAGAAACCCACGCATGATACGCGACTCCATACAAATGTAACCCGCACATACAAGTATACACGACTTGCTGAACATAAAACTCGCGCATGATGCGCGAGATGTCAATAGGGATAGTCGCACATGCTACTCAAAATCTCCAAATGGCAAAGTAATAAGCTGGGCATATAGACAATGTATTTCATCATCAACCAAGGTATAATGAAAGCAGGCAACCTCAATCCATAGATGTCCTTTTGTGTGCCGACATGAGGGATATCAGCACTCGGACGGAGAGGTGCCATTCAGGTGTATAACAAATGCCCCCTAATGTGTGAGGTCAGAGGGGAACGATGGCCGAAATACATTATAATAGTCAACTCTGGAGAGAACTCAGAAATCCAGTGGAGCAGAAGGAGTACCTAAAACAAATACATAGTAATGTCAAATACAAAGTTACATCTGAGGATGCTATGTTCAATTTACTGGAACACTAGCTCCTTTACAATATTTGAGTACATCATATGATACGGGTAAAAACCACGTATTTACAAAAGTGGATCGAAGCCACAATACAATAATGATGAGTCTTCAAATATCTGGAAGCTGGATATAGAAATGGAACATAGTCTTGCGCAACTCAGTTCATAAGTGAGGAACTAAGGTCTTCATAAAATATCCCAAGGAACCAGTACAATCCAAGCCATGTGAATAAGGGTAAGCTGAATTCGAACATGGAAAGGATTCAATAGTTTGTCAACCAATAGATGATAATTGACAACTGAAGCAAAGGAGTTCACCAATGATGAAAGTGAATCCAGAGGTACCATCATCAAAGCTCTAGGTCATCGGCATCAGGAGGTACTGAAACGGAACCGTACTGTGATAGGGAAGGCAATAGATCCTCCAACGGATCACAAGAGTGACTAGGAACTGGGCAAAAGAAGGTATACACAAGTAAATGGATAACATATATAACAGTATAGGATCAGGTGATAGATCAGACACTAGGTATAATCCTTGAACAGTGAGCACGACACAAAGATGACCCAAGGCAGCATACAACAGATAAATAGAACAACTAGACTTATCTGTCATGTAGGAGACATGAGCAGATTCCCCAGGTATAATGGACAAGAGGAGGAGTAAAAAACGTGAAGTGATAGCTGAACACAAGTGTATACTGGAACATGGATATCGGAAGGCAAAGAGTGCTATGTTCAAGGATGACATGCTGCCATTACTGAGAACAAGAGAAAACTTCTTCCTTACCTTCCCTGTTAAGTTTTAATGAGTCCAGGAAAGCCAACTCGGTTCCCTCTTCATTTTTTAACAAGCTTGAAGAGATGGGAAAATAATGCTTGATACACTGATCTGTGGATTTAACGAGCCCGAACTAGTACATGCTTGATTGGTGCTTTCATATTTTGAGAGTCTGAAAACACCAAAGAAGACTCCAGGGGGGTCCTTTTTCATCCAATTTAGTCTCTTAAGGCCGAAAAAGTATAAAACAAACCTCAAAATAACTCTCTTAACTTCCGAAGAAGAAAAGGAGAACATTTTTTCGTACTTAGTCGGGGAGGTCCGAAAAAGGTTAAATTACCACCTACCCAACGCTCCTTCCATAACAGCATAAAATAGCTTGAGTTTTACGAGTGTGAAGGAAAGCAAGATCACTCGGAAAGATCCATTTGTTTACGAGAAATGGGGCTTACAACAATAAACTCGTTGCTTTGTTCTTTAGTGTTTAACGAGCATGAAAAAGACACAAAGTACACTCGGAATCTTTTTCATGTTTGGGTCCAGAGCACGAAAAAGAAAAAGTAAGCTCAAACCGGGCGTTCCTTTTCCGTAAATTTAGCCCCTCAGGTCCGGAAAAGTGATAAACCTATACCTGAGAATACTCTTCTCAATTCCGAAAAAAAGAGAGTGATCCTTTCTCGTATTATTCCGCATGGTCCGAGAAAGAGATAACATACCACCAATGTAGATGCCCGTTCACATATTCTTAACGAGCTTGAACGGATGAGATAACTCGGCAGTCAAGTCTATTTTTAAGGAGTCAGACCTGGGCCTAAAGAAACTCCATAAGGGCGGGGAGTCCTATAAAGGGATAGCTTGTAAAGAGAGATTCATAAGAAGCTCTATTTGTCATGAAAAGTAGCTATGAGGAAACCCCTGGGCCTGAAACAGTGGTGGAAATGAGTATCAACGGATGGCAATGGCATATAAGAATGATACTCATGAAATAGGGATCCTAGCCACGGAAGAACAATGGTAGAGACAAGGGACTAATGGCTTAGAATACCATATTCCGTGGCAAAATGTTGAACACTAAGGTTAATGTGGAGTGATAAGTTGCCAACATGTGTTGGAAAGAGCAAAAACCACCCTATAGAAGCATCAACACTTTGAAATAGTTAGTAAACCTGTTCCAAGGCACAAAAAGGGATGGTATTAATCAATTGACGTTTCAAACTATAGAAAAAACCCACTTTACGAAATAATTTTTCTATAAATAGTTTGAAAAACAAAACATTTCTCACCATTTGTACTTTTTGGACCAAAAAGGAGCATTTTACCCTCTATCTTTGATTGCTCGTTGTGGACAATTGGACCGGTAGAATTCAGATCCGTCAGTGTCAGGTAACTCTACACCCTGTGCTCTTTAATTTCATCCAAACAATTTTTAGAAATAGTGGTCAATTCAATTTAATTCATCAATATAAAAATGGTAAAATGTATGTGCGGGTTGCTGCATAGGAGCACCGCGCATACGCGTTTGATGCGCGAGTTGCTGTATAGGGAAGCCGCGCATGGCTCACGACATGTCCCAATGGACAGTCGCGCATACTGCGCTAAAGATAAAAGCTTTGAAAATGTTCAAAATTTTTAAATTTCTGTGATGAATTACTGAATCACACTATGTGTTTTTTGTTAGGAAAATATGGTGCTGGAGTGGAGGGAGCGGGAACACGAGATGATGGACCAAGCGGCTCTCCAAATCCCACCTACTATCCAAGCATTGTGGAATAGTGGGCTATTCAAGTTTTTCTGTACATCACCCATGTGGGCCAATGTCCGCATATTGGAGTTCTTGGTCAGCTATTGGGACCATGAACTGGGGATGTTCAACATCCAAGGTGAGACTTTGGAGCTTACCTCACAGGACATCTATTTCATCACAGGATTATCACATCGGGGAGCATCGGTGAACGTGGAGGGCACTGGCAGGGGTGGTGACCCCTTGAGTGTCCAGAACTATGTGGATGTATTTTGCAGGCCCAGTACGCAAAAGAAGGGTAGTAGCATTCTCATCGCAGACATACAGGACTTTACATTACAGGTATTGACCAGTACCGTTGTCCGACTTTCAGGGTCAGCGGGACTACATCATTCCACTAGGACTCAGATGAGAGTGGTGGTTGACTGTTTCAGAGGCACTCTACATGACTGGTGCTCGGGAATTGCCCCTCTTATGAAGAGGCAATTATCTGATTGTAGGAGGGGGAGACGGAAGAACTTTGGGTATGCTAGTATACTAGTTGCATTCTTCTTTGAGAGAGTGCCTGCTATGAGCCCTGCGATCCCCTTAGAGATCAGACATCCACGTCAGCTGAGACTGAGCAGGTGGGGTGATATCTTCCCCCATCACGGAGGAGGAGATGTGGTACAGAGTATGTATGATGATGATTTCTATACATGGTGGGAACGACAGGTGCCAGCATTAGAGCAGTTCCCATATGCCGGATTAGATTTCCGAGGTGATCCAGACCTAGTCCTCCCTCCAGGAGGAGCATGGGGAGAGATGGGTAAGTCATTTTTTATTTTTTATCATTATTAAATTTTTATGGATTTTATAATGATAGGATATATACATATGTACAAGTCTAATCCTACTCATGTGTCAAAATGCAGATATTGGACCAGTCCACCCAGTAGGGCACCCACGTACCTTTGTACGTCCTGTAGCAGGAGGAGATCCTGGATTAGTCATGGTACTCGAGGCAAAGCTGACTAGGCTTACCAAGCGAGTACCCACTATACGGATAGAGCATCTCCCTGTAGCTATGCAGGAGTCAGTAGTTGGAGTTCCACTGGCCTGGTTACGTCTTTTCAGACAGGTAGCCAGAGTAGTATGTGTATACAAAGATGCAGTGGAGGCTGCCGAAGCCGAGGAGGCTAAGGAAGCCATGGGGTGCAGAGATCACGGGGACCAAGGAGGTCCTAGTGGCCATGGCGGGTAGGCTTAGTTTTAGGCATTTTGATGGATTTTGATCCACTTTTTGTATATTTTGTACATTTTGGGATCTACGGATCAGACTTGACCTATCCTATGTATGAACAGATTTTTACATATATATATATGTGTTTGGTTGTCAGTTTATTTACAAATGTTTCTTATGTATTTGCTGTATATTTTATGGAATGTGTGTGAGATGCCAGTCCAAAATATAGTTAGCATATGCATCAGTTAATGAATTTTGGTTTCTTGGAATGTGATTAAAAGTAATAACTTCAAAATGTCTTTCCAGTAAACGTATTTGCATGAACTGGCGTAACAATGTAGGATTACGCACCTAGTAAGCTCGATTGAGCTGGGAAACAACCAACTGAGAATCCAAACGAACTTCCAGCTGGGTGATGCCTCGTGACAAAGCATCCCATAAGAGCTCAATTATAGCTCTATACTCAACAACATTATTGGAAGCAGGACCAAGACAAGCGCCACCCGCGGCAACAAGCTGTCCTGATGGGGAATAAATAACCCATGCTGCTGAAGCCAGGTTACAAGTGTGACGGCTAGCGCCATCAGCAAAACCTACATACATCTCGGAAGACATCTGCAACAACCAGCAGATAGCATAAAAAATGAAACTGACAACCTAATGTACATAAAAATACATACATTAATATACAAGAAAAAGTGCTAAGCCTAGGCATAGTACTTCTTCAAGTAGAGCCCATTTCTAGGCTCAGGCAGCTTATTCCAATCACAATCCACTAATTCATATGCGCCTTTACTCAAAACTTTAGACACAACATAGGGTCTCAACCACATGGCCTTGAACTTTCCTGCCCCCAGGGGCTCCTTATCTTGATCCCAGAGCAAGACACGTTCCCCTTCAGAGAAAACCCGAGGCTTGACCGTTTTATCATATTGAGATTTAACCCTATTCTTATGAGCCTGATTTGCAGTCAACGCATCTCTACATTGCTCATCAAGGTGTTCTAAATGGAGTAACCATTCTTCAAGCTCAGTTGTGTCAGGTAGCACATGAATAGCTATCTGCAAGGATGGGATTTCGCATTCAATCGGCGTAATAGCTTCCACCCCGTGAACGAGTTGGAAGGGGGAAAAACCCGTAGCAGTTTTGACATTGGTTCGATAAGCCCAAAGAGTAGGATATAACATGATGTGCCAATTTGAACGGGCTGTATCAATAGTACGTTTAAGTATAGTTTTCAAAGTTTTGTTTACAGCCTCGACCTGACCATTTGCTTGCGGATAATAAGGAGAAGAATGTTCTTGTCGGAATCCGAGCATGGTGGTCAGCTCTGTCATCATGTGATTTTGGAAATGACTGCCATGGTCAGTGACAATCACTTTGGGAATACCAAACCTAGCAATAATCTGATTAAACATGAAGTAAGCTGCCGTTTCCCCATTGTCTTTGAAAGTAGGCATTGCCTCTACCCATTTGGTGAAGTAGTCGACAGCGACAATAATGTATTTGTGCCCCCCAGCCGAGGCTGGGTTGCATGTCATATAATCAATCCCCCACTTCATGAAGGGGCCTACCGAGATGACGGGAAACAAGGGAGCAGGATGCGACCGCATTTTTCTGGTGTACAGCTGACATGGATGACAGCGTTTCACAGCTTCCACACAATCCTTAAAGATGGTGGGCCAGAAATACCCGGCACGTAATATCTTCTGGGCCGTTGCTAACCCAGATAAATGACCCCCACATGCTCCGCTATGGGAATCATTTAGGACAATCTCCGCTTCCTCATGGGTAAGGCAGCGGTGCAAGATAGAATCTACCCCTCTTCAATATAATGTATCTCCGATTATGAGGTAGTTTTTTACATGAAGACGTAACTTGCGTCGGTCTTCCCTAGAGTAAGCGGTAGGATACTTCAGAGTCTGGAGATATATAAGGATATCTCCGTACCAAGGACCAGAGGTCGATATAAGGAAGATGTGCTCATCTGGGAATGAGTCATCTTGAATCACTACATCTTCTCCCGTAGGGAATTCTGCTATAAGCTCGGCAAAGACTAAGGACTTTTTGGATTTAGCGGATTGGAAAAATAAGTCAAACTCTTGGAGAATGACTATCCACTTATTGAATTTTCCCCCAACAATGCGTCGGGATAAAACATATTGGAAAGGGTTTACATCCGCCACTACAGTAGTGGTCCTCAGTAAGATATAGTGTCGTAACCTCTGTACAGCATACACAGCCGCTAAGGCTAACTTCTCGATGTGGGAGTACTTAAGCTCAGGCCCCACCAAAGCACGGCTAAGATAATAGACAACATGCTCAATGAGCTTGTCATCCTCCTGAACTAGCACTACCCCAATGGTAGACTCCAACGCGGCCAGATATAATAAAAAATCCCTAGAGTAATCTGGCGGACGCAATAAAGGATCCGACAACAAAGCTTTCTCTAATGCCTCGAACGCGAGTTGTGCAGTTTCATCCCATACAAATGGGGTGTCCTGCTTAAGCAGGCGCATGAAACATTTTTTTATCTTGGCATAATTGACGATAAAACGTCGAAGAAAGTTAGACTTACCTTGTAGACTCTGAAGTTTCCTAAGTGAACGAGGAGGAGGAAGATTTACAATGGCCTTGACTTTTAACGGATCCACCTGTATGCCCCTACTAGAGACAATGAATCCAAGCAATCTACCTGATTCGACGTAGAAAACACACTTCTGGGGATTCAAGCGAATTTTATAGTAACTGCATCTCTCAAAAATCAACCTTAAATGCTCTGGATGCTGGATCCTCTTGCGAGAATGAGCAGGCAGATCATCCAGGTAAGGCTCGACAATGGATTTATAATCGTGAAAAGCAAAGTTCATGGCTCGTTGAAAGGTTGCCCCTGCATTTTTCAATCCAAAGGGCATTTTTCTATACGCGAATGTACCCCAAGGGAAAATAAAAGCCGTTTTATGTTGGTCTTCCAGTTTGATTTGGATTTGATTGTAGCCGGAAAAACCATCCATAAACGAAAATACTTCACTACCCGCACATGCATCTATGATTTTATCAATAAACGGTGTAGGGTAGTTGTCCTTGGGACAGGCTTTGTTAAGGTCACGAAAGTCCATACAAACACGAATAGCCCCTTTCTTTTTATCAACGGGGACTGGGTTGGACACCCACTCAGTCAAAGCAACGGGATATATAAAACCTGCTTTCAAGAGCTTTTCTACCTCTGCTTTCACAGCCGCCGCTTTACGCGGGTTCACGGGGTGTAATTTTTGCCGAACCGGCTTAGCATCAGGATAGGTTGGTATCTCATGTTGAACAATAGATGGATCAATTCCTGGCATCTCCTCATATGACCAGGCAAAGATATCACGGAATTCCTTGAAAAGGGCTGTATAAATAGCAATCTCCTCCGGAGAGCAGCTTGCACCTATATAGATATTTTCCACGATATCTGGTTTGACAGAGATATTGATAGGTATGGTAGCGGAAATGTTTGCCATATTCCCCTCAGCAAACACCCCTTCCGTAGGCAAAGGGTTAACAGGTATATCAACATCTCCAGGCAGTCTCACATGAAACTCTTGATTTTCGATCTTGCTTAGCTCTGGAAGGAAATAAGATCGGTAATGAATATCCTCACATATCTTATCATGTGAACACATAGCTTCCAGAATAGCCTCGTCAGAAGGTAAAACAGTATCTAAGCAATCTATGGCATGTAAAGAGTTTTCTACCCATGCAGGCATATAAACTTCTTCGAGATCATCCGAGACTGTAAGAGGATCTGGAATGGGATCTACAGTGGTTTGGGTAATAGCTTGATATGCCACTTCCACTGCAGATAAGGGCACTTCCGGTTCCTGAGGGGTTGGGAGGACCCAAGGATCAGTCCCATCGACCACCGAATCAATGGACTGCCCTACAGTAGTAGAACCGAGATAAAGGACTGGAGCTGGAATATCAAATGTGCCCATCAATGATGCGTACAGTCCATCCCCCAAGCTCTGTGCAGCAGGTTTTGCCTGATCAACCAATGGCACAGTGGAATCTTTAGAATCTAAGCGGCCTTTACGAGTAAAATCAAGTTGGTCAACAGTGACCAACTTGCCCTCATGTGGAAATACCATGACACGAAAGACAGCAGATGCAACGGCAGACATTGCATAAGTCCAATTCCTACCCAGAAGCAAATTGTAGTCCAATGGAGCATCAATCACTTCAACTTCAACAGAGACTGCTTTTCCAGCCAACTTAAGCTCGAAAGCCGGCAGGATACCATGTGGACGGAAAGATCTTCCATCAAAAGCAGTAAGTAAAGTGGTTGATGGGACCATCTCTGGGGATCCTAGAGCTTTCCAACAAGCCAGGGACATAACACAAGTAGAGGCTCCCTCATCAATAACTGCCCGTCCAATGGTCTTACCACCATGGACAACATCTATCGATAAAGCTACATTGTAAGGGAGGCAAATTTTAAGATCAGAGAACTGAAATTTCGCTATGAGACCAGAAGAATCCATACTACCTAGAGATCCTAAGAGGGCATCCCTTTGAGCGGGACAACTCTGTAGCACCTCCAAAGCTGACATCGCACAAGGAATCTGAGCAAAGTCTTCAACCACGGAGTAGTGAGCAGCGGCTCTGGCATTTGGGTTATGCAAGGTCTTCTTAAAGACACCTTTGGGTATCTTTGGCATTGTTTCCGCAGGTTTCTCTATAGTGAGCGGGTTAGAAGTTTCAACTACAGCTTTACCCTTCTCATCGATCTCATTCTCATAGTTCTTGTTCATGGTTTGTAATAAGGTTGAGGATCTAACCATGTTGATATAATTGGGGTCAAGGGTAGCTTGAGTGCTCCCTGCTACGGTAGAAGCTGAGGCAGAATTCTGCCCTTGGGGAAATGGATCCTTCAGGACAGCTGGTGGTTGCGTTTGTAACAGCTTCTGAGCTTGTTCCATGAGGGGAAAAAGGTGAGTGAGGTGGTCTCCTTGGCACAACTTACAAGGAAACATGACTTTCTTCTTCTCCTTTTTGCCCCCATCAGCATTGTTTGCGGGCTTGGGCTTGTTTTGATTTTGGTTTCCCTCTCCCTTTTTTCCTTTCTTCTTCTTCCCGCCGGGCTGCTGATTTCCCTTCGAAGAGGTTTGTGCAAAAACATTTGCACTTTGGGAGGAGGGGTCAGCCTTTTCTGCCTCCGCTGTAGACTGTTTGACAGACAATTGGTGAAGTTGTTTTGTCAAAGACTCTACAGTGGGAGAGTTTACGGACCCAACCACACCATCGGCATGGGGTCCAGGCTTGGGTTTCTCAGCCTCATGAGAAGGCCTCTTTGCCTCAGGGATAATTTCATATAGAATCCCAGACTGTGAATAAATCAAGTCCAACTGCTGGGCCCTGAGTATGGATTCTTCCTCACTAGTCACTCCTGATGTAGAAACATCCTTAGATATATAGGGCAATAAAGATTTAAGGAACCATTCTAGTAAAAACTCAGGAGGGATGGTGGCTTTAATAAGGCTCTTTCGCCTCCTCCACTCTTGGATATGATCCGAGATGTGGGTTGCCTTATTTTTTCTAAAGGTGGACAACAAGTCCGTTCCGAAATTGTAACGAACTGGAAGCTGAAAGTGACTAAGGAAAGCGGTAGCCAAGTCCCTGAAGCTGTTAAAAGCAGCAGAAGGCAGCTCAATGTACCATTTTGCTGCAGTGCCTGTCAATGTCCTCTGGAACAGCCTAAGTCTCACTGAATCTTCATTCAATGAGTTGGAAGAACACCAAAGATGGAAGGTGGTGGCATGTGCCCCAGGATCTTCACCAGCCTTACCTTCGAACTTAGGGATGTCCGAAGGCAGTTTGGTGGGAACAGGTGGACACAAGGGGTCATGCCTCACCAGATCGTTCATCAATTTCATTAAGTCTGGCAAGTTCAAAGTTGCCAGAAAAGGAATCTTGGGCCTAACCGGTGTACTAGAAGTGCCAGCTTGGGTATTCGAGGGTCCAGCCCCTGAATGCCCATAGGTAAAGGTGGGGTTGCCCCCTGACACCGGTTGCGGAGTGGGAAGGTTGCTTTGTAACGGATTCCATCCGTAAGCCACCGTATTTTGGGTAGGAGGTGCAGTGTAAGTGGTTCGGACCGTCCCCATAGAAATTGGGGTCTGAAAGACTGGAGCAGGTATCCCTCCACTAAACAAAGAGAAGGGAGAGCTCATGTATGGGACCGAAATAGGGGTTTGGTAGCTTTGCCAGTAAGAGGTTTTGCTACCAAACTGCACTCCTACATATGAAGGAGGTGGACCTATGTAAGGATTGGATGGGGGTATGTGCCCCCCATTCCAAGGGAATCCTTGAACAAAGGCCGAGGATCCCACCGGACCACTGTGGGTAGTGTAAGGGAAGGAAGAAGGAATTGTAGGCATACTAGGAATCCTAGTAGCCATATCACCAGACATACTTCCAATGTTCGAGTAAACCGGTGGTTGGACCACCCGGCTTGCTGGAGTTAAGGGTGTGGAAGGTAAATTAGATCTAGGGGTACTAACCGAGGGAGGTAGTACCCCTTCAACCGGAAGGGTTGAGGTGAAAACAAATGAACTTTCTCCCTCAGAAGACATAGCTCTACCTACAGGTACACCTAGCACTGGTGAACTAAAATGCCTAACCTGCACGATCACTGGATCGTTCAAATCAGTCAAGGGGGTATTATAATTTCTTGCAAACTCGTCAGCTTGCAATTCTTCTACCTCGACTGTGTCAAAGTCAAAGTGGTTAGCTATTAATTCCGGTTCACCGAGAACCTCAGTTACTCCTACTGGTTCAAAAGAACCACCTATGCTTAGTCTTCGCCTTTGAGGTAAAGGTGGAGGTTCCAGTGGTGTGAGAGGAGGAAGGTTTCTCAAACTTCTTGACCTTCTAATCTCTTGGTCCTCCAGAATTGAGACTTAAAAAAAATCACACCCTAAGGCCAAATAATCACAAGCAGATCCACAGAGCATACACTAAAAAGATCCTATAGTCTCAAGCAATCAAAACAGGCTATAAAGATATACCTTCCAGAAGAAGGCTGATGAACAGTTACTTGGCATCCTTGACGGGTTCTCAGGCACAAGCGGAGGAATCACCCAACCACCCTCCTGCACTTTCCACAAGGGTTACCTTCCAAGTCCGTCCGAGGTGAACCAGAAATAACCTTCCGGTTTACCTGTGTATGAGCCCTAAAAAGACAAGAGACTAAGGCTACCTTGACAATACCTACTGTCTGGGGGGACAGTCGCAAGCCAAACTTGTACGCATGGGCAGGGTAGCTGAGCCCGAAATTCTGCCTAGACAGAATCCCCAGATGCGTAAAAGTCCTGGGTTATGTTTTGACAAGGATTCGGGGGGTTATCCCCTCTGTCCAAGCCTCCACGCGGCCTAGTGCTTAGCTCCCTTTTGAGAGGAGCTTCCCAGATACAGCGGTAGAACCAAGGATTTACCTAATGAATAGCCCACTACATCTGAGTTTATAGTTTGTGGGAAGTTTACACTCCCTAGCCCACAAACCTAGCCTAAGCTAGTAGGTGGAAGGCCCTAAAAATAAAAACTTACTAATAGATTTTAAATTTAAGCGTTAATTTTAAGGGTTGTTCTTTACTCAAAGGAAGTGGAAGTGATGGACTGTATGATGTTATGAATCAGTAAAAAATAAATGAAAGTAAAAGGTGCATTTAAAGCAAACTATCACTATGAAATAAACTTCTTTTCATTTTTTCAAATAAATATTGATGAACTATATGCAGCAAAAAGAGAAACTAAGCCTATATGTTTTTGTATTTTTTTGAGATAGTATTTCTTAAACTTAAACAAACACTACTCTAATGCAAAAATTACAATGCAAAAGATTAACTATGTTTTGTTTTTTATTTAAAAAATGCTCAAAAAACTACTGTGCATGTATAAATGCAATGCTTGAGTAAACTTGACACTTATAGACTGTATAAACAACACAAACTGAAACTAACAGGCAAACAGAACCTAAAAACCAGCAAGAAAAGCAGGCTAGGACCTCAACTTGGGTGCAGACAATGACCAAGAGATCACTGCAGACTTTTAAACAAGCAAGTGCAAACCAATAACTGACAGACAGTAAACTGGATAAACAGAGTCTAAGACCCTGATCACTGATCTAGACTCAGGCACTCAAACCAACAACCCAAACAGGCCAGAAAGTTTCAAGATGCAGACAGTAAATAACACAAGTAAAAAGAACCCAAGGGCTTCAGGAAGCACTAAGATGTGATCACCTGATACACTCAGACAACTCTGCAACACTCTTAAAGAAAGTCTCAACAGAAAACAGGACTTATAGCAGGCTAAAGAACAAGCAAACTTTAACACAAAAATCATAGTTTTCAGGAGTATGCGCGACTGTGTAGTAGTGCAGGTCGCGTATGATGCGCGACTGTTCTATAGAACAACCCGCGTATGAAACTCAGTATGCGCGACTGTCTAGAAGGACAACCCACGCATGGGCATGAAAACTTCTCAAAAATAGAGAAAGACCCAAGACTTTCAAATGCTACAGTAAGTAAGAAAACAGGACAAAAGATCACAAACAAAACTTCGAGCAATGACTAGTCAGGACAACAGAAAAAGACCTAAAGCAGACTAGGCATCCCCAGCGGAGTCGCCAGTTCTGTTGTACAGGATAATTCACCTAATAACCTAGGTCTGGGGGGTTACCAACATACTCTAACCTTGCAGACAAATTGACTTTAGAAGTACAGAATAGGAAATAGGAAAGTAGTAGGAACTTACTTGTAAAATACGAAGGTTGATCCAAGCTAGCTTCTTCCTCTCTGATCCGCTTCCAAAGTCTCCAGGATAATTCCTCCTTCACCTGTTAACAAAGATTCTTCCAAATACAGAATGATTCATACATAAAGATGCAAATTAGACAAATCATATATTATACTGAAGTGTAAACATTTACCAATCTACAACACATGAAGCACAATATGGAAGAAGTAATCTGTTTTATTAACAATAATAGAGGGAGTTTAGGTTACAACCCAATGTCTGAACAAGGGAATCCTCTGTCACCAAAGGAATCTGAGTTTCTATGCTCCAAAGATTCTGTAGACAATCCACCAGCATAACTTTGCTCTCCAAGTATGTATGTCTCCTCCCTACCCCAAGGCCTCTATTTATATGGATGAAAGGAGGCAGTTCTCGAAGGTTAGGGAGGTTGCAGTAGTTAATGGGATTAAGGTAAATGAATAAACTAAACTCCCATTAACTCATGTTTTTAAATATTAATTTTGAGGAAACCATGCGCGGGTCTGTAGTAGAGAAACCCGCGCATGATACGCGACTCCATACAAATGCAACCCGCGCATACAAGTATACGTGACTTGC
Source organism: Pseudotsuga menziesii (assembly GCA_001517045.1). Classification (NCBI taxonomy): domain Eukaryota; kingdom Viridiplantae; phylum Streptophyta; class Pinopsida; order Pinales; family Pinaceae; genus Pseudotsuga; species Pseudotsuga menziesii. Next base: position 734,255 of record LPNX010957153.1, read on the forward strand.
TGAACATAAAACTCGCGCATGATGCGCGAGATGTCAATAGGGATAGTCTCGCATGCTACTCAAAATATCCAAATGGCAAAGTAATCAGCTAGGCATATAGACAATGTATTTCATCATCAACCAAGGTATAATGAAAACAGGCAACCTCAATCCATAGATGTCCTTTTGTGTGCCGACATGAGGGATATCAGCACTCGGACGGAAAGGTGCCATTCAGGTGTATAACAACTAGCTTAGCAGATAGTGCTTCCATATCCTGATAACCTAATAAACCCAACTTGTTGGCTTGGTTATGTGTTGTTGTGTACTCTTGGCCTGATAAATCCAACAATGTTGGCTTGATTGAATCTTGACATATATTTGGCTATGTGTGAGCCTACTTAGTTTCCTTATTCCTTGTTGGAATCATGCCTAGCTCAGGGGTGGCACTGTTGCTAAGAGATTAAGTAGCACACTGGCCTATGGTTGGGTGGAACGTTGCAGCGACATAGTTGGTTGCGAGACGAGCTTCTTCATCAGATAAACATTCTTGTCTATTTTATCTCTGCAAATGTATTTGTTGTTTAATGAAAATGATGAACATGCTAAATGGTTGAATGGAATGTAGTTTTCTTCCATTGAATGATAAATAATTATGTATCTATGCATGTTCTAGTTCAAAGCATTCCAATTTTTATTATGTGTATGTTCATGGGGCTAGTTTCCTGGGTAAATAGTGTTATGGTAGCGTCCTCTTCACCGGTCAGAGGGTTGGGGACGTTACAGTGTGGTATCAGAGCAAGTTTGCAATGTTGGGCCTCTATGGGCCAAGGAAATCAACTAACAGAGGAAGAATCAACGCCTGTTGAGCACAGGATAACAGGGATAATTTAAAAAAAAATCTAAGTATGGAAAATATCGGATGACTTAAGATGAGTCCATCCAATATGTCGGATGACTTACCCATGTCCATTCAACAAAGAAACCAAAGTAGAGAGAAAAGTTTCAGGAATTTTTGAAGTTTTAATTTTAGCCAAAGGTCTCAATTGGGTAGAGTTAAAGGTCTCGGCTGGGTGGAGTCAAAGGTCTCCACTGGGAGGAGCCAAAGGTCTCGGCTAGGTGGAACTGATGGTCCTAGCTAGGTTGAGCTGATACATCAGATAACAACCCAAAACCCAGCCGACAAGGAAAACAGAGAGAAAAATTTTGGAAATTTTTCTAAGTGTCAAAATCATCAAAAGATGTTTGTTGAATCGGAGTCAAGGTGTTGGCAAGGCTCTCCAGAAGGGATCCAATGCATCGGAATACAAAGGAATATTGATCCGATAACGTGTCAGAAGAAAAAGGAAAATTGATCCGATAAGGCATCGAAAGAAAAAGGAAGATAGATCTAATAAGGCATCGGAAGACAAAGGAAGATTGATCTAATAAGGCATCGGAAGGTAAATGAATATTGATCTACTGAAGCATTAGGTGAGAAACCTGATTTTTTGTCGATTAGATGGGAAAACCCGAGTTTCCAGAAGCATATTTTCAATAGTTTTTCAGTGGAAAAGCAAGATTCCATAGGGATTTACAGGTGCTAAAAAGGTGAAAAATGGCACCGATCTTATGTGCCATATTGCACGAAAATCAAATATTTACAAAAAAAATGAGGGTGGGGAAGGGGGCAAGCCCCCTTGACCCCCGATGTCCCCCTGAGACCATCATTCTTGGTGAAAATGAAATTTTGTGTTTTGACAAAGTTGTCAATATAGTATTTTCCAGTGCAGGTAAGTAATTATGAACTCATGAGATTGTTATGCAGCTAACAATTTTGTTTATTAACACATTTTGCAAAACTATAGTCACCTTCAAAGGCAACATTATGCATAGAGCTATTTCAAAAATTCGTTCTTGGTTGGGCCAAGATGAGAATCGATGACATGAATGATGCACAAGACCACTATGAGTTCGAGGAAGATGCTATGGGATAAAATGTCAGAGTTGAAAATGACAAGACAGAGTTCAATGGGAGGAGAAATCAAGAGACTCCCCAAGATATTGCAGCCACCATGAGGAGCCTAAGGGTGGAGTTGCAAAGTTGCAAAGAAGACAATGAAATGATGCTTAAGGCTCAAGAATATCAAAATCAGATAAATGCAGCTATACTGCAGAGTTTGACTGATATCCAGGGATAGATAAACTCTAATCATTAGACAACTAATCCAGAAAGAAGCAGGAGTAGCACCAGGGGATATTCCTGTAAAAGGTCCCATGTCTCCAGGAGAGCTTCCAGGGACAGAAGGATTACTCCAGAATGGCCTACCAGTGGGTCATCTGATTCTGAAAAACCCACTGGGGATTCAATCTTTCCATCTCGCAGGAATAAGAGGAGGAGATGTTACAAGAACAATTCACGAGATGGATTCAAAAAGGAAAGGCCTCCTACTCTTAATGGTGTGGTCAAGACTGGTCAAGAAGCTGAGGCTTGGCTTCTTGGGATGAGGAAGTATTTCCAAGTTAAAGACTACTCTCGAAATATGAAAGAAAGGGTAGCTATATTCAATTTGACTGGGATAGTATCCATATGGTGGGAACACCACAGACAAGTAAAGAAGATTAATGAAAGAAGAATTGTGTGGAAACAATTCAAGAAATACTTCAAGCAGAAGTACCTCTTTGATAGTTACTATGATGATAAGATTAAAGAATTCCATGAGCTAAGATTGGGACAATAGACCATAAAAGAGTATACAAATAATTTTTTGGAACTATTGAGGTATGTCAGGTACACCAAAGATGAAAAAGTGAAAATCTAGCAGTTCCTGAGTGGATTGCCTCAGTCTTACAAAAACAGAATTGAGTTTTATGAACCTAGAACTATTGAAGAAGCAATAAGGAAGGCTAAGTATTGCTACGAGAAAAGAAAAGGTAAACTTGATTATCATAAGACATGGAAGGACAAAAAGAATGAGAAGTCTGACCAAAGGAATAAAGGTTTCAAACCTTCTAACTTTAGGAATCAGCAAAAGCAACCATCACAAGCTAAGAAGCAGCCAACCAGAGTGATGGGAGAAAATCCTAGAGATCCATACCAGAGTAGGGACCTCTCCAATGTTGGAAATGTGGAGGAACCCACATGCACGGGAATTGTCCACTCGAGAATGAGAGTGCAAGGCAAGCTTACAACATTCAAGAAGTAGAAACAGTGGCTTAAGTAGCAAGGGATATCCCTAGGATTTATGCAGCATTGGAGGACCGTGAGGTGGATCACCAGTAAACTGTGGTTGAAATTGTAGGTAATATTTTTGAGCAACCTGTCTCTATTTTGATTGACCCTGGTTCTACTCACAATTACATTACCCCTAGAGTAGTGGATATTTGTTCCTTTAAGAAATTAAATCATAGCAAATCTTGGTTAGTTCAGCTGGCCATTGGAACCAAGAGAAAGGTTAGAAAAGTGGTCTAGAAATGTCGATTGGTCATGAATGGATTGGTCACTTGTGTAGATCTGAATGTTCTACCACTTGGATCCTATGATGTTCTCATCAGAATGAATTGGTTAGAATCTCATAGAGTGAAGCTTGACTGTTATAATAAGGATTTTAAGTGCCTAGATGAAGAAGGCAACTCAAGGATTTTGCAAGGAATTCCAAAGGTGATTTCTGTAAGGAAGATTTCAGCATTGCAGTTGAATAAATTCTGTAGGAAAGGTTGCTAGTTGTATGTAGCTCATATTTTGGAGGAAACAGAGAATAAAACTCCTAGGTTGGAGGACTTTCATGTGTTGCAGGAATTCAGGGATGTGTTTCCTAATTAGATTCCATGGATTCCTCTAAAGAGGGACATTGATTTCACAATTGAACTTGTGCTAGGAGCAGCACCAGTGTCCAAGACACCCTACAGGATGAGTACACCAGAAATGCTAGAGTTGAAAATGCAACTGCAAGAGTTGTTGGAGAAGAAGTATATCAGAACGAGTGTGTCTCCTTGGGGAGCACCAGTTATGTTTGTGAAGAATAAACATGGTACACTCAGATTGTGTATTGATTACAGACAATTGAACAAGGTTACTGTGAAGAACAAATATCCTTTTCCTAGGATTGATGACCTCTTTGATCAAATGAGAGGAGCAAGTGTATTTTCCAAGATTGACTTGAGGTCTGGTTACCATCAGGTAAGAATGAAGGATGAATAAATTCATAAGACAACCTTCAAAACAAGGTATGGACATTATGAGTTTGTAGTGGTACCATTTGGTCTTAGAAATGCACCAGCTACATTTATGTTCCATATGAATAGTGTATTCAACAGGTATTTGGACAAGATTATTCTTGTTTTCCTTGATGACATTCTTATTTATTCTAAGAATGAGGAAGAGCATGAAGATCATTTGAGATTGACATTGCAATTGCTCAGGGAGTATCATCTATATGCAAAGCTGAGCAAGTGTGACTTCTATAGAGATAGAATTCGGTATTTGGGTCACATTATCTCATAAGAGGGTATATCTGTGGACTGTGAAAATATTGAAGCCATTATGAATTGGCCGACTCCAAGAAATGTGACAAATGCAAGGTCTTTTATGGGACTTGCAGGATACTACAGGAGATTCATTGAAGGATTCTCCAAATTTGCACATGCCATCACTTCTTTGCAAAAGAAGGGGATAAAGTTTGAATGGACATCGAGGTGTGAAGAAAGCTTCCAGCAGTTGAAGAATCTTCTCACCTGTGCACCAGTACTGAAAGTTGTAGACCCGAAGAAATATTTTGTGTTGTGTACCGATGCATGTGGACAAGGGCTTGGAGGAGTCCTTATGCAAGAAAACCACGTGATATGTTACGAGTCAAGAAAGATGAAGGAGCATGAGAAGAACTATTCCCACCCATGATCTAGAGTTTGTAGTCATAGTACATGCTCTCAAGATGTGGAGGAATTACTTGAAGGGAAGAAGATTTGAGCTAAGGACAAACCATTGCGATCTGAAGTATTTGTTTGATCATCCTACTCTAAATGCTAGGCAAGATAGATGGTTGGAGTTTTTATGTGAGTTTGATTTTGAAATCAAGCACGTAAAGGGAAAATAGAATAAGGTAGATGATGCACTAAGCAGGAAGGTGAAAAAAATGCATGTGGAATATCTTAGTATTTGCAAATCATATTTGAGGCAGCAAATTGTTAATCGTATTGTTGAAGATGAAATGTATGTGCAGGTAAAAGACAAATTGCATTAGCAAATTCTTGAGAAGAGGTATAAGGGATATAAATTGGAAGAAGATGGAATTCTTACTTATAAAGGAAGAATTTATATTCCAAATGTAGCAAAGCTGAGAAGAGTTGTTATGGATGAAATCCGTCAAGCTCCATATTCTAGTCATCTAGGATATCATAAGACAATTTCTACAGCCAGAAAGAAGTGCTTTTGGATAGGAATGAAAAATAACATGGCTGAAGATATTTCAAGGTGCATGAAATGTCAGTAGGTGAAGGTTGAGCATCAACACCCAACAGGTTTGTTGCAGCCTTTGACACTTCCAGAATGGAAATGGGAAGTTATTTCCATGGATTTTATTACAGGATTTCCAATGACTTGGAAACAACATGATTCCATCATGGTTGTGGTGGAAAAGTTGACAAAGGAATCACATTTCATACTGGTTAAGTCTATGCATAAGACTGATGACATTGAAAATATCTTCATGAAGGATATTTTCAAATTGCATGGATTGCCTAAGGAAATAGTATCTGACAAAGATGTCAAGTTCACTTCCAATTTTTGGAAGGTTTTTTTTGTGGATTTGGGTACAAAGGTGAACTTCAACACTGCCTATGATCCTCAGAATGATGGGTAGACAGAGAATGTAAATCAAGTGCTTGAAGACATGCTTCGTTTGTATGTGATGGACAAAACAACCAAGTGGGAAGATTACTTACACTTGGTAGAGTTTTCTTATAACAATGGATAGCAAGAATCCTTGGGGATGATTCCATATGAAGCTTTGTATGGCAGGAAGTGTAGGACACCAATGACTTGGGATAATCCAGTGAACAGGGTTGTGCTTGGTCCAGAATTGCTCAAGGAGATGGAGCAAGAGGTTGTAAAGATCAGGAAGAATCTGAAAGCAGCCTAGGACAGACATAAAATCTATGTAGATAAGCATAGGATGAACAAAGAGTTTAGTGTTGGGGATCATGTTTACCTTAGAGTGAGGGAAAAGAAGAGTTCCTTGAAGCTTGGAAGTTGTGCCAAGCTGTCACCAAGATATTGTGGGTCATTTGAAGTGCTTGAAATAATAGGGCTAGTTGCATATAAAATTGCATTACCTGCTAGCACTAGAGCTCATAATGTTTCTTATGTTTCTTTGCTTAAGAAATATGTACATGATCCTAACCATGTGATAAATTGGGATGTGATTCAGGTGGAACCCAAGGAAGAGTTCCAAATCAAGCCAATGCGCATCCTCGACAAGAAGGTCACAATGATCCGGAACTGAGCCATAGGGAAGGTAAAGGTGCAATGGGAGAAATACGGTCCTGAAGAGGCTACATGGGAGATGTAGGATTCCATGTGATTGGCACATCCATTTTTGTTCAATTCTATGGAGCACTGAGGCAATACCAATGTAGCATTTTGTTCAATTTTATAAATCACTAAGGACAGTGCAATTGAAGTGGGGGGGGGGAATGTAACACCCTGGTTTTGACCACATTTGAATTAAAAATGTATATGATGTATATATTGTAATTAATCATGGTGTGGAACTAAAGGAAAAATCCCCACCATTGATTTAACGTTTTATGTTTCGGCGATTAAAACCGTTGCCGATGGTAGTATCACACTATCTGACACATTATAATTTTTGGCATCATGTAAATATGCATTTTAATTAAAATACCCACAACTGGCTATGTCAATGCAACCATAATGAAAAGGGCATGATATTCCTAAGGATAAGGAGGGGGAAATATTTAACCTTTGCGGCCAATGGGGAAAATCCAAAAGTCAAAGGGAGAACCCATGGAGCAGTCAACTACCTTTCTTGTCTCATTCACCCAATCATTTAATTCTGCTAGAAATTGGTTGAAGTAGTTATTGCATGGGGATGGGAAGAGTATGGGTAAGAAATTAAAATTGGGGAAAACCCATTTTTGGGCAAAATCAATTTTGACTTTCGGGGTAAGAAAACACCCAAAATGCATGCCCATTTGGATATACATCCACTTTCTTAATTTTTTTCCTCATGCAGGGAAGCTTGGGAGCTATTAGACCTCCATGATTTTTCATGTGGTATGTTCTCCTTCATGATTTGGGCATTTTCCTCATCATCATTCACCCACGTTGGGGCTCTCTCAAGCAGCTGGGAATTTTCTGTGTGTGAAATTCATTTTTGGGTTGCTGTGTGTGTGTTTATCCCTCACATGGGCAGTCATTTCTTCATTCTCCTAGATTGTGGATTTGTTTTCATAATGATATGTGGATGGGTTTCTTCCCCCAAAATTTTTGTTGCATTTTCCCCACTGATTGCCAAGCTAAAAAAACATTTTTGAACTGCCCAGCAATTTGGAGGAGAGACCACGTTTTCTTGGGTTTGTTTGAATTCATTTTTTTCCACGTTAGGACCAAAACATCCCTAGGAAATCTAATTTGTTGTTAGGGGTTGTTCTTACCCTCCTTGGCAATTACTTTTGTGGTCGAACTACTTTCCGCAACCCATAAATTGTGTATATTGTTGTGTATGCAATTGGTCTTTGGATTGTGTAGGAGTGGAAAGGAGTCCGCTTGACAAACCTAGTGTTTTGCAGTAGCCTCATAGACCGAGCTAGAGGGATGGCTCTATTCTCTACACCTCTCTGAATAGCACTGGAAGGGAATTCATGGCATGAGGGACTATGCAGCAGAGAAGGGAATGATTCCTTGTGTTGGGTGTGTGTGGATGTCTTAGGAGTCAAGCTAGTTCTGGTGTAGGAATCCTTAGCTCTTCAGTGAGCCCACTAGCTTAGAAAACAGTTCTTTCATCTCCTAATAACCTGATAAATCCAACTTGTTGGCTTGGTTATGTGTTGTTGTGTACTCTTGGCCTGATAAGCCCAATCATATTGGCTTGATTGAGTCTTGACATATATTTGGCTATGTGTGATCCTACTTAGTTTCCTTATTCCTTGTGGGAATCATGCCCAACTCAGGGGTGGCAGTGTTGCTGAGAGATTAAGGAGCACACTTGCCTATGGTTGGGTGGGACATTGCAGCTACATAGCTGGTTGTGGGATGAGCTTCTTCTTAAGATAAGTATTCTTGTCTATTTCATCTCTGCAATTGTATTTGTTGTTTAATGAAAATGATGAACATGCTAAATGATTGAATTGAATGTAGTTTTCTTTCATTGTATGATAAATAATTATGCATCTATGCATGTTCTAGTTCAAAGCATTCCAATTTTTATTATGTGTATGTTAATGGGGCTAGTTGCTCGGGTAGATAGTATTATGGTAGCGTCCTCTTCGTCGGTCGATGGGTTGGGGACATTACACATGGCCAATATGATCAACCATGCATCCATAATTCTTAACTATAGGAGTTATCTAATAATTAGCTCATTCATTTTAAGTATTTCCAACCATCATTCACAAGTCCTACATGGCATTTTAAGAAAAAATTGGTTTGGTTTTGTTACATATTGATCCATTTGTTCAAGAAGTTTGATATCATTCTCACCACACCCATGCATGAAAAGCCATGCAATCATAATGTTCCATGAGGATTCTATGCATTCATCATCTTTTTGAATACTTTGTGTGCATCCTCTATGACACCACTTGGCATAGTACATGTATACAAGAGCACCCCCCACAAACAAGTAAATCTATAATTGAATTTTAATTATGTCTGCATGAAATTGCATGCTATTTACAACCTAAAGGTAAATCGAATCGGTTGGATACCTATTTGTTGCATCTAGTGAAATATGTTCAAGCCTCTTAGAAAATCCTCTATCTCACAAAAATTGCAATTGTTACAGTCCATGATACAACACCATGTTCGGGAATTTAGTAAAACACATGGCGTGCATCCTATAATCTTCCACCTTAGCATACATGTATATGATGATAAAACCTAAGAAGGTGTTGGATTCAAACCCACTTTGGGTTAGTTTTTATGAACTTTCCTATTCGAAATCAATCAAGCCAACACATGCTTGCAAAACACTAGAAAAAATAAATTTATTTAGGGAACTGCTTGATTCTCACATCTCATGATACAGAGTTAGGGCCTTATCACTATGACATGTTGTACTAGGATACAATCAAATTTGATCATGGAACTGTATTTCGATTGGGAACTTGCATCAATAGCAAGTAGGCATTAGCCAAACTATTGCACTTAGCATACATGAAAACTAGTTTAATATCTAAGGAAGTGTTTTCCTTGAACCGAGTTTGAACAATATGAGCATGGAATAGCCTGGCCTTAAAAATACAATAATGAAGAGATGGATAGTTCCCACCTTATTCTACATTAATTCTTTGTCGATAACGAGGTTACATGCTTTGCGATTATTATTCTACTACAATAAAAGTCGATAGACATGTTTAAAACCATATTTTCCTACACAAATTTGGGTGTTAAGTTCTATCATATGTCCGTTCATATTATACAAAGTGAGCTAAAAAGTATTTAGTTCAACACACAACATCAACGATTCATGAGTACCTTTGGCCATAAAGGTACCTTGTTGTAGAGATTTATTCCAGCCCAACCTCATTCCAAAGTTGCAACGTATGAGTTTGGAGATATTCCAGAGATCTAGTTTTAGTAGGCTTCCACTTTATGGTTCAATAGATCTAACATAGGAGTTGGAGTAACAACTTCATACAAGGATGGTAACAGCCAAATACATATCAATAGTTGAGTAACTAACCAAAATAAAAACCTGTAGACAACATCCTTGAAATAGTCCTTCAAATAATCACTTAAACAAGACAAAATATTCATTCAACTTCTTTCAAACATTAGTTCTTAAAAACTCTTAAAATATTCCAAGACAATCCTTCAAATTTATAAGAACATATCTAGTATTTCATAATGAAACTATACCAACACAACGATCCCCTGTTGATAAAGTTTTCATGATCCCCTGCTTGATCAGATCTAATTTTTCATAATGAAATTGCAGCAACACAATGCAATTACTAATTTTTTGTGGTTGTAAAATGTATGATTGAAAATAAGTTAAAGTACACCTCACTGTTCATTTTAAAATGTTATGGTGCTAATGAAGCATACCAATTCAAGTATCCTTGTACTTTCAATTTGATATGGTTTTGTCTTTTATGTGGCTATTTGTTATTCTAAAGCATCTCCTCTTAATTGAAGAATATGCATACATTATGATATTTTATTTTGTTGACCCTTTTTTGTCAATACTATGTTGTTATCCTTGCTCTCATCATTCTTTTTTAGGAAAAAATCTCTAATTTATTTCAAATTGGTTCTTCCTTGTAGAGTGTTTTTTTGAAATCACTTGGGCACTAATTTCAAACATTTTAGGCATAAAGTGGGTAGAAGAGAGATGGGATGCATATATCTCTTCCATAATAGTTTCTATGATTTTATTTTTAAATTGGCAGTGCTAATATTTCTTCCAAATGAATTTTTCACCAGAAATGCAAGCGAAAGTGGATCCCTACATCTTGGTAGTTCTACCTCCATCCAAACTTGTACGCTATACTACTTCCAGTCGAAGAAGGCATGTTTTCTATTGGATAAGAGTTCCATATTAAAGCACATTGTGACTTCTCCTTTTCCCAAGTAAATTCTGGTATTGAAAAGTGATATTCCAACTAGGTTTGAAGGGTGTATTTCTCATTGTTTCTACATGCTAAGTATCCTACATATGATATGAAATTTTCACAAGATAATATCAGTTATTTGGGGGTGCAGACTGTCTTCAAAGTTTATCATCAAGAAGGTTGATACAATTATCACTTCCAGACTTGCTGCATTGAATTCAACTTATAAGAGTTCATAAACATTCTAAATCAGAGACTTGGTCATTTAGTTTACTATATGTGCATAAGAATCCACTGCGGGAAAAACATTAAAGATCATGTAAATAAATTATAGGATGAGAATCAACACACAATATATGTTGGAGAAAATATACCTCAGAAAATTAAAGGAGCACTTCAAGGCATGTGAAACAGTGAATTCACTTACCTACATAAGTTGTATTGCTATTATTGAATTCCTTGTATCGGTTGTGTGTTGTGACTTGGATTATTTTATATGGACTATTCATTGTTACTAATTCCAATTGCATAAATATGAGTTGTTCAATGGAACTAGTATGATATTTGTAAACCTGAGAGTATTAAGTCAATATACATGTTAAACGTACTTGAAATCTGAGCACAACAAACTAGAAATAACACCTAGAAGATCCTTTAAAAGAAAACAATGAATAGACAGAGAATGTAAATCAAGTGCTTGAAGACATGCTTCGTTTGTATGTGATGGACAAAACAACCAAGTGGGAAGATTACTTACACTTGGTAGAGTTTTCTTATAACAATGGATAGCAAGCATCCTTGTGGATGATTCCATATGAAGCTTTGTATGGCAGGAAGTGTAGGACACCAATGACTTGGGATAATCCAGTGAACAGGGTTGTGCTTGGTCCAGAATTGCTCAAGGAGATGGAGCAAGAGGTTGTAAAGATCAGGAAGAATCTGAAAGCAGCCTAGGACAGACATAAAATCTATGTAGATAAGCATAGGATGAACAAAGAGTTTAGTGTTGGGGATCATGTTTACCTTCGAGTGAGGGAAAAGAAGAGTTCCTTGAAGCTTGGAAGTTGTGCCAAGCTGTCACCAAGATATTGTCGGTCATTTGAAGTGCTTGAAATAATAGGGCTAGTTGCATATAAAATTGCATTACCTGCTAGCACTAGAGCTCATAATGTTTTTTATGTTTCTTTGCTTAAGAAATATGTACATGATCCTAACCATGTGATAAATTGGGATGTGATTCAGGTGGAACCCAAGGAAGAGTTCCAAATCGAGCCAATGCGCATCCTCGACAAGAAGGTCACAATGCTCCGGAACTGAGCCATAGGGAAGGTAAAGGTGCAATGGGAGAAATACGGTCCTGAAGAGGCTACATGGGAGATGTAGGATGCCATGTGATTGGCACATCCATTTTTGTTCAATTCTATGGAGCACTGAGGCAGTACCAATGTAGCATTTTGTTCAATTTTATAAATCACTAAGGACAGTGCAATTGAAGTGGGGGGGGGGGAATGTAACACCCTGGTTTTGACCACATTTGAATTAAAAATGTATATGATGTATATATTGTAATTAATCATGGTGTGGAACTAAAGGAAAAATCCCCACCATTGATTTAACGTTTTATGTTTCGGCGATTAAAACCGTTGCCGATGGTAGTATCACACTATCTGACACATTATAATTTTTGGCATCATGTAAATATGCATTTTAATTAAAATACCCACAACTGGCTATGTCAATGCAACCATAATGAAAAGGGCATGATATTCCTAAGGATAAGGAGGGGGAAATATTTAACCTTTGCGGCCAATGGGGAAAATCCAAAAGTCAAAGGGAGAACCCATGGAGCAGTCAACTACCTTTCTTGTCTCATTCACCCAATCATTTAATTCTGCTAGAAATTGGTTGAAGTAGTTATTGCATGGGGATGGGAAGAGTATGGGTAAGAAATTAAAATTGGGGAAAACCCATTTTTGGGCAAAATCAATTTTGACTTTTGGGGTAAGAAAACACCCAAAATGCATGCCCATTTGGATATACATCCACTTTCTTAATTTTTTTTCTCATGCAGGGAAGCTTGGGAGCTATTAGACCTCCATGATTTTTCATGTGTTATGTTCTCCTTCATGATTTGGGCATTTTCCTCATCATCATTCACCCACGTTGGGGCTCTCTCAAGCAGCTGGGAATTTTCTGTGTGTGAAATTCGTTTTTGGGTTGCTGTGTGTGTGTTTATCCCTCACATGGGCAGTCATTTCTTCATTCTCCTAGATTGTGGATTTGTTTTCATAATGATATGTGGATGGGTTTCTTCCCCCAAAATTTTTGTTGCATTTTCCCCACTGATTGCCAAGCTAAAAAAACATTTTTGAACTGCCCAGCAATTTGGAGGAGAGACCACATTTTCTTGGGTTTGTTTGAATTCATTTTTTTCCACGTTAGGACCAAAAAATCCCTGGGAAATCTAATTTGTTGTTAGGGGTTGTTCTTACCCTCCTTGGAAATTAGTTTTGTGGTCGAACTACTTTCCGCAACCCATAAATTGTGTATATTGCTGTGTATGCAATTGGTCTTTGGACTGTGTAGGAGTGAAAAGGAGTCCGCTTGACAAACCTAGTGTTTTGCAGTAGCCTCATAGACCGAGCTAGATGGATGGCTCTATTCTCTACACCTCTCTGAATAGCACTGGAAGGGAATTCATGGCATGAGGGACTATGCAGCAGAGAAGGGAATGATTCCTTGTGTTGGGTGTGTGTGGATGTCTTAGGAGTCAAGCTAGTTCTGGTGTAGGAATCCTTAGCTCTTCAGTGAGCCCACTAGCTTAGAAAACAGTTCTTTCATCTCCTAATAACCTGATAAATCCAACTTGTTGGCTTGGTTATGTGTTGTTGTGTACTCTTGGCCTGATAAGCCCAATCATATTGGCTTGATTGAGTCTTGACATATATTTGGCTATGTGTGATCCTACTTAGTTTCCTTATTCCTTGTGGGAATCATGCCCAACTCAGGGGTGGTAGTGTTGCTGAGAGATTAAGGAGCACACTTGCCTATAGTTGGGTGGGACATTGCAGCTACATAGTTGGTTATGGGATGAGCTTCTTCTTAAGATAAGTATTCTTGTCTATTTCATCTCTGCAATTGTATTTGTTGTTTAATGAAAATGATGAACATGCTAAATGATTGAATTGAATGTAGTTTTCTTTCATTGTATGATAAATAATTATGCATCTATGCATGTTCTAGTTCAAAGCATTCCAATTTTTATTATGTGTATGTTAATGGGGCTAGTTGCTCGGGTAGATAGTATTATGGTAGCGTCCTCTTCATCGGTCGATGGGTTGGGGACATTACACATGGCCAATATGATCAACCATGCATCCATAATTCTTAACTATAGGAGTTATCTAATAATCAGCTCATTCATTTTAAGTATTTCCAACCATCATTCACAAGTCCTACATGGCATTTTAAGAAAAAATTGGTTTGGTTTTGTTACATATTGATCCATTTGTTCAAGAAGTTTGATATCATTCTCACCACACCCATGCATGAAAAGCCATGCAATCATAATGTTCCATGAGGATTCTATGCATTCATCATCTTTTTGAATACTTTGTGTGCATCCTCTATGACACCACTTGGCATAGTACATGTATACAAGAGCACCCCCCACAAACAAGTAAATCTATAATTGAATTTTAATTATGTCTGCATGAAATTGCATGCTATTTACAACCTAAAGGTAAATCGAATCGGTTGGATACCTATTTGTTGCATCTAGTGAAATATGTTCAAGCCTCTTAGAAAATCCTCTATCTCACAAAAATTGCAATTGTTACAGTCCATGATACAACACCATGTTCGGGAATTTAGTAAAACACATGGCGTGCATCCTATAATCTTCCACCTTAGCATACATGTATATGATGATAAAACCTAAGAAGGTTTTGGATTCAAACCCACTTTGGGTTAGTTTTTATGAACTTTCCTATTCGAAATCAATCAAGCCAACACATGCTTGCAAAACACTAGAAAAAATAAATTTATTTAGGGAACTGCTTGATTCTCACATCTCATGATACAGAGTTAGGGCCTTATCACTATGACATGTTGGACTAGGATACAATCAAATTTGATCATGGCACTGTATTTCGATTGGGAACTTGCATCAATAGCAAGTAGGCATTAGCCAAACTATTGCACTTAGCATACATGAAAACTAGTTTAATATCTAAGGAAGTGTTTTCCTTGAACCGAGTTTGAACAATATGAGCATGGAATAGCCTGGCCTTAAAAATACAATAATGAAGAGATGGATAGTTCCCACCTTATTCTACATTAATTCTTTGTCGATAACGAGGTTACATGCTTTGCGATTATTATTCTACTACAATAAAAGTCGATAGACATGTTTAAAACCATATTTTCCTACACAAATTTGGGTGTTAAGTTCTATCATATGTCCATTCATATTATACAAAGTGAGCTAAAAAGTATTTAGTTCAACACACAACATCAACGATTCATGAGTACCTTTGGCCATAAAGGTACCTTGTTGTAGAGATTTATTCCAGCCCAACCTCACTCCAAAGTTGCAACGTATGAGTTTGGAGATATTCCATAGATCTAGTTTTAGTAGGCTTCCACTTTATGGTTCAACAGATCTAACATAGGAGTTGGAGTAACAACTTCATACAAGGATGGTAACAGCCAAATACATATCAATAGTTGAGTAACTAACCAAAATAAAAACCTGTAGACAACATCCTTGAAATAGTCCTTCAAATAATCACTTAAACAAGACAAAATATTCATTCAACTTCTTTCAAACATTAGTTCTTAAAAACTCTTAAAATAGTCCAAGACAATCCTTCAAATTTATAAGAACATATCTAGTATTTCATAATGAAACTATACCAACACAACGATCCCCTGTTGATAAAGTTTTCATGATCCCCTGCTTGATCAGATCTAATTTTTCATAATGAAATTGCAGCAACACAATGCAATTACTAATTTTTTGTGGTTGTAAAATGTATGATTGAAAATAAGTTAAAGTACACCTCACTGTTCATTTTAAAATGTTATGGTGCTAATGAAGCATACCAATTCAAGTATCCTTGTACTTTCAATTTGATATGGTTTTGTCTTTTATGTGGCTATTTGTTATTCTAAAGCATCTCCTCTTAATTGAAGAATATGCATACATTATGATATTTTATTTTGTTGACCCTTTTTTGTCAATACTATGTTGTTATCCTTGCTCTCATCATTCTTTTTTAGGAAAAAATCTCTAATTTATTTCAAATTGGTTATTCCTTGTAGAGTGTTTTTTTGAAATCACTTGGGCACTAATTTCAAACATTTTAGGCATAAAGTGGGTAGAAGAGAGATGGGATGCATATATCTCTTCCATAATAGTTTCTATGATTTTATTTTTAAATTGGCAGTGCTAATATTTCTTCCAAATGAATTTTTCACCAGAAATGCAAGCGAAAGTGGATCCCTACATCTTGGTAGTTCTACCTCCATCCAAACTTGTACGCTATACTACTTCCAGTCGAAGAAGGCATGTTTTCTATTGGATAAGAGTTCCATATTAAAGGACATTGTGACTTCTCCTTTTCCCAAGTAAATTCTGGTATTGAAAAGTGATATTCCAACTAGGTTTGAAGGGTGTATTTCTCATTGTTTCTACATGCTAAGTATCCTACATATGATATGAAATTTTCACAAGATAATATCAGTTATTTGGGGGTGCAGAATGTCTTCAAAGTTTATCATCAAGAAGGTTGATACAATTATCACTTCCATACTTGCTGCATTGAATTCAACTTATAAGAGTTCATAAACATTCTAAATCAGAGACTTGGTCATTTAGTTTACTATATGTGCATAAGAATCCACTGCGGGGAAAACATTAAAGATCATGGAAATAAATTATAGGACGAGAATCAACACACAATATATGTTGGAGAAAATATACCTCAGAAAATTAAAGGAGCACTTCCAGGTATGTGAAACAGTGAATTCACTTACCTACATAAGTTGTATTGCTATTATTGAATTCCTTGTATCGGTTGTGTGTTGTGACTTGGATTATTTTATATGGACTATTCATTGTTACTAATTCCAATTGCATAAATATGAGTTGTTCAATGGAACTAGTATGATATTTGTAAACCTGAGAGTATTAAGTCAATATACATGTTAAACGTACTTGAAATCTGAGCACAACAAACTAGAAATAACACCTAGAAGATCCTTTAAAAGAAAACAATGTCTTATTTCATGATATCAATTTTTTTCTAAGTTCCTACAGCTTATCTTTTACAATACATAACTACTTGGAATCGAGGGTGGCTTTGTGACTGAGTAGGCATCGAGGGTGGTAGATGCCTATTAATTAAAATATGTGCATGTGGTTGGGAGGGGAAGATATTACTGCGTCTATTCTTTGCATATTATATCTCTTTGTTGCCACATTCTCCACTCGATTTCATGTTCTCTTGCATGTACATGCACATGCATAAATGGGGTCGTGTTTACATTCACAGTCACAGTCATCTCCACACCAACGCCGAGAAGCCTCCAAGTGTGTTTGAATTTCCCAGCTTATTACAGAACTAAAATAAAACTAGGTGATTTAAAATAATGTTATGGTCATGTGGGTTCCTTTCCTTGTATGGTCAAGTTTCATCCTAGAAAATTACGGTGATCTGAGCTTGAACGTTTTTAGCACTCACGACTAAGCTAAAACCGAGTCATATTCATTAGAATCTTCATGTGCTAGTGAAATTTCATTTAGGGAATAAAAACCATACCGAGCAATAATTAACTTTGTAGCTGAAAGAGGCGTTGGGTATCAATAGTAACCTACAGGTCAGACCATACAACAAATTATATTGTTAATTCTAAGTTTTTAAAGGTTGTCATAAAAGTCTATAATTATTTCTGCTATTTGCTTGACATTTAATCTTTGTTTTGATGATTGGGTTCAATATATTATTCTTGTATGCCAAAATTTTGTGTGTATGCAAAATATTTTACAAAAATATAAAACCAGAGATACACTAAACCCATCAACCGTAATTAATAATTTATATCAACATCATATTCAAGTAATCAGTAGTCTCTCAACAATAATCATTAATGTGTTTGACGAAAGCATTAAGCCAAATACGTAAGTAGTGAACAAAAAAATTATCCCAGATCAAGCAATGAACACTACACACTTAAAACATGGATGTAAAAGGAAGCCAACTCCCAACAATCAAATTTGACTTTACAAAATGTGGTCATAAATTAGGGCACATGTTATAGCTGATTTTACCACACATGGTTAATCACATATTTATGGCCTTCCATGTCCCTTTGCAGACTCTTTGGACCCAATGGACTTGTATTATACTTTGATGTTCCAAGATCATCCCTAAAAAACCCCTATTTATTGTTGTATGGTACTTTTAAACCTATACTCGCGTGTACACATGAATTTTGACCTCAAACCCCCATACACCGAGATGTGTGCATAAATCCAAATAGTTTTGTAGTTTTCCTCATATGAGTATGAAGATCCTGACTCTTGGCCTTCCATATGCCTTGATATTGCTCGGATTTGACCCTCCATTTCCCCTTTTGGAGTGCTATATAAGGAACCCCTTGGATACATTGAAGGAGGAGGAATTGAAGAGAAAAGAAACTATATTCCATTGTTGCCTCAATTTGCTTATACTTTAGTCTGCATCCCATTGTCCCTTTGGAGCACATTGTTTTCTTCCCAATCTTGCCTTTTCTTTGTGATCTTGCTATCGAGATATGGAGGATTGAGGTTGTGGAGGACCAAGTGGAGGACTCGGTTTCTCCGGTTCATAGACTTGCCGACAGAGGTTGTCACTATTGTAATCTCTGAGTTTATTAATAGAAATATCTTTCCTACCCAATTATGTGCATTTGAAAATGATTATTAATCCATTGATGTATTTAAATTGCTTATACATTGTTGAATATATATGCTAGAGTAGGTCTAACACATTGTTTTAGAGCATGCTTCTCTTGTTTGCTATTGTTGAGAGCAAATTTCTAATGCAAGCGTGAATTGGAAAAGCTCAATGGGGATCTACTTCAACCGTCTAAAATAAGGTACAATTCGATATCCCTTAGTGTTAGATGTTTGGTTTCTCTTGCATATTGGGAAAGATTGATTTCTGGTGTCAAGCTGTCTGTTGTGGTACCCCCAATTCTATAGGAAGTTTCTCTCCGTAACAAAATTCACGACTCCACTGGGGATGTTCCTTGTTTTTGTTTGGGGTTGGGGGCACAATGTGCTTGATATTCTTGACTTTATCTCTGTTTCTCCCTGTTTCTATGCTGCATTTAGTATTATGTTCATCCATTGACACTCCCCTTGATTGGTTTGACCCTTTTCCTGCTTTTAACCACTTTCTTCTTTGTATACGTAGGATTTTGGCTAAAATTCACATACATACACGGGTTTTTGGCCAAAAATTGTGTATAGATGTAGTTTTTTGGCCAAACATCATGTATACATGCAAGTTTTTGGCCAAGAGTCATGTACATACGTTGTTGTTCTTTATAAGGTCATGTACATCCTCCCTTTTGGTTGATTTTGATGTTGTGGGAAGTTGTTGGGTGGGTTGTGAGTGTGGTTGGGTATTATTGGGTTCTGATGTTGTATGTTGACTACTTCTTTTGTGACCAAAGACTGCTTTTTAATTTCCTTTTCTTTGAAAGTAGTTTTAGTCATTTATCTCCTTTTTTGTTTTGCATTAGTGCATTACTCTTTTTTCTTACTGGGCTTGTGTTTTATACTTTCTATAAAGACTGAGATATTTAGTGACTTTTATTTCATTTTCATTCTTTTATATTGAAAATACAAAATAGTTGCATTCTTACTTGCATTTCACTTATGGATTTAAGGAGGAAATTGCATTGGATTGCTTGGATGAGAGTTGTGTTTAGGCTTTCATATTGGAAGGATTCCATTGGCATTTGGAAATGAATGTTTTTTTTATGTGTCTCATGTAGTGGCATACCTTGTTTTTCATTCGAAAAATATTTGCACTTGGCATGGTTTGTTAGGTGTGCACTTTTATTTCATTGCTGAGTCTTCATATCACTAGTTGCACAACCATTTACTTTTGAGTAATTACAACCATTAAAATCAACGCTTAATTAAAATGAACTACACATTTTTATTTTATAGGGTTCACCAGCAAGATTAGGATTTAGAGTCTTGGAATAGTTCATTGTGAGTCAATTCTCCAAGAATACTAAACAACAACAATTAAGTGTTTGTCCAAGAGAGAGTGTGAAATCCTTGGTATAATTAGTGTTTCTCAGGACACTCTTCTAACATGGAATTTAAGCACGGGGAAACACACACGATTGTGATTGGGATAGACCTTGGTCACTTTTGTGAGTGCTGGAGATATTTCTAGGATTGCATTCATATCTGTGAGCTCTTTCAAGAGTTTTCAGCTTTGCTACCCTTCCCATACAGTCGATCCCACCTGCGACTGTCCTCTTGAGCATTGAATATATTGGGGTGACCTTAGTTTCCTTACCTTGGTATCACGGGGGGTGCTTGCAGAGGTTATTCTATAGGTGTCCTAGCCAGGTAGGGATTAGACAGCGTAGTCCATTTACGCGTTGAAGTTGAGGGTCACTATAATTGGTTACATACCTCCGCTTGTAGTGTATGGGAGTCTCGAGCCTCTACTAGGAGAGACATACCTGCTGCATTCAGGAGCTCACTTATCCTCCCCTTGGTTTGCTTGAATTCTCACTATAAATTTTCTTAGGAGTGTGCTCTTTGTGCGCTATTTGGCTTTATGGGTTGTGATTACTTGAGTATATTTATGTTCTCTTGAGTTCAATTCCTTTTATGTTTGGAATGTCTGATATCGCTACTAGTATCCTATCACCCGCTCTAGGTCCTATATTCAGGAGTGTTCATATTCCTCCCTCTACTCCATTTGTGGAGGAGTTTCAGTCCCTTCACCCAGCATTAACATCGTTGGGTCTGCACCTTGCATTCTTTCTTATGTCCCATCATCCACCACACAGTTTCCTTTCAGTGCAGTTGTCATGATCAATCCTTCCTATAGTTTGGACTCTTTACTGATTGTTTCCCACTGTTCTGGACTAATATTGTTGTCAGGTATGGTCCATTTTTTGTACACTCTCTTCAAGGCTTTGACCTGTTCATTCCCATGATAGTTATCATGACTAAACTGGCATATAGGTTAAGATTTCACCTCCTCTTGCATTTTGCATGAACTTATGACTGTTTCATCTGAACTTTATGTATGAACCCATTCCATAGTGTCATGGAACCTTCATGCTGATCTTAGAATTGACATTACATAAATGGTAGGGCTTTCCTATCCATGGGTGCTCTAGTTATATCCTTTATTTTATTTGGTTCCCATGCTAACATTTCTCTTTTAGGTTGTGGGAGTCCCTTTTTATTCCCGCCATGTCTTTGAGAAAGAGCTTCATACTCCTCTTGAAATTTATGTTGTCTTTTCCCCATAGGGAGTCCCTTGTACATGTCAAGTTGTAATTCCATTTCATGAGTTTTTCTTTCCTTCTTGAGCTTTATGTTGGCTCCCTGACTTTGAGTTATCATCCATATAGCCCGAGCTTGTCTCATGTCTAGCTAAGAAGAGCCTTTTACATATCTTTTGCATCTTGATCCCCCCTTTCACCGAGAGGATACCTTCCTTTGAGTGTCATTATCCTGCACATATCTCCTTGCATTGAGAATAGGCATGTTCCACTACTTGGAACTAGTTTTCTTGTCCCCTGACACTCGTCTCCTCCTAGATTTGTACTATAAAGCACTTTTATTATTTTTCAAGCTTTTCAAAATATCTAAAAATGTCCAAAAAAACAAAAAAACCAAAAATCTGGGTGGGAAAAGATGTTATCTTTGGCAGCACTCGAGTCGTGTTGCCTTCGAACATAGCACTATATATCACATCCATTGGTTGGGTTATTAGTTTAACTTTAGGAGTTGTACTCGTTACTTTAAGTTTATCTCCACTGATTGGTTAAGCTTCTAGTCTCTATGGAGCCTCTACAGATTCCTCCTGTGTCACAGAGATGTCTGATTTTACATATTGATTCCATGCTTCCTACCTTCAGTCACCATTCACCTTCATGCTCTTTTTTGAAGGAAGTTGAAGCCTGATTCAACCATTCCTTAGTTATCTTGACTTTCCATGTCAGCCATTCTTGGTCCTATTACCGGTTCATGCACATCTTGTTTGAGTTATTCCACATTATACATCGTTGTTGAGTACCTCGTGTTGGTTGATGTGGGATGCCTTAATTCCCTCCTTCTAGCGGATTCCATTCCATTGAATTCAAATCCTTTATTCTAGAATAGGAGTCTGGATTCCTTTGAGTTCCTTGAGACTAAAAGTCATTAGTGGTAGGTTCTCTCACCATCGACAGTTTTGGGAATACATCAATGTATCTTGATCGATGGATTCTTGCTAGTGTTCGACCTCAACACATCTATTCACACTTGTTAGATTGCACTATGTACCTTGATTCCCATTTTCATTATCGGCGGGTGATCTCGCGTCTGCTAACAACATACATCAATGAACGGTAATCAGACGATGGACTACTATGTTCGATGTCGACACCTCTATTCACATAGTAGGACATGTACTCATAGCGGTTTGTGTAGAATACCTTCCAGCTTGGTGGCATTCCATATATGCTACCTCTTTGATTGTGCTAGTGTTCATGAGATATCAGCTCTCATGATTTGATTCCAGTGTATATCAGATATCTTCATCCACTATGGATATCTTGATCTGTTGTATATCTTCAACCATTATGGAGATCTTGATCTATTGTATATCGTCATCCACTTTGGATATTTTGATCTATTGTATATTGTAAGTGGTGATGACCACACATGACACATTTTGTATATCATGCCAATTCATGGCCATTGTACTCTTATGTATCTAAGACTGCTATATGTATTTGCAGTCACATGTAGAGATTGATTATTGTATTGTACTAATGAGGGGCTGGTTCTTCCACCTAGGTATTCATAACTCCACTTCTGGGATGGATTTTATAATGTATTTCGGCCATCATGTTAACCCTATGACCTCACACATTAGGGGGAATCTATTATAGCTGATTTTACCACACATGGTTGATCACATATTTATGGCCTTCCCTGTCCCTCTATAGACTCTTTGTACCCCATGGACTTTTATTATACTTTTATGTTCCAAGATCATCCCTAAAAAATCCCTATTTATTTCTGTACGCGACTTGTAAATCCATACTCACGTGTACAAGTGACTTTTGAACTCAAACCCACGTACATCGGGATGTGTGCATAAATCCAAATATTTTTGGATTTTTCCTCATATGAGTCTAACGATCCTGACTCTTTACCTTCAATATTCCTTGATATCACTTGGATTCGACCCTCCATTTCCCTTTTGGAGTGCTATATAAGGAATCCCTTGGATACATTGAAGGAGGAGGAATTGAAAAGAAAAGAAACTATAGTCCATTGTTGCCTCAGTTTGGTAATACTTGAGTCTGCATCCCTTTGTCCCTTTGGAGCACTTTGTGGTCTTCCCAAGTTTTTCTTTTCTTTGTGAGCTTGATATCGAGAGATGGAGGATTGAGGTGGTGGAGGCCTAGGTAGAGGACTGAGTTTCTTTGGTTCGTAGACTTGCTGACAGAGGTTGTCACTATTGTAATCTCTGATTTTATTAATAGAAATATCTTTTCCTGTCCAATTATGTCCATTTGAATATGATTATTAATCCATGGATGTATATAAATTTCTTATACATTGTTGAATATATGTACTAGAGTAGATATGCCACATTATTATTTAGAATTCTTGTCTTGTTTGTTGTTGTTGAGAGAAAATTGCTAATGCAAGCATGAATTGGAAAAGCTCAATGGGGATCTAATTCAACCATATAGAACAAGGTACGATTCGATATCCCTTAGTGTTAGATGTTTGGTTTCTCTTGCATATTGAGAAAGATTGATTTCTGGTGTCAAGCTATCTGTTGTGGTACCCCCAATGCCATAGGAAGTTTCTCTTTGTAACAGCACCCTAACAAACTATTCCAGGAAGTTATAGGTTCCCATATTTAATGATTTCTTTCCAATGAGTTAGTTTGTCAACAAAACCACCAACATATAGAAATATCCTTCCTCATTTGATCTTTATGACAAATAATAATGCTGCTAGTTGTTGTAGAACGCTCTCCCGTTTATCCTTATCCTTAGATCTCTCTTTGAAAATGGAGCATTCTCCTCCTTCATGCTGGGTGATACCAATATTCCACTGATGGCCTCTCTAGAAACTGCTTTTGTAACCACCAATCAATTTGAGGCCTATCATGTCTATTTGGTGCACAAACTGAAGATTTTGTTGGAGCATTATATGTTGGAAACCAGAAGAATATTGCCATATGGATAGATTTGACATAGCATGTAGATTATCCTTTTAGGACATGATATATGTGATCCCAACTGTGCTTAAATACTTCTGGCAGAATCCTTGGACCCATGGTGAACGCCATATTAGAACGCGATACTTTAGAGATAGAAACATAATGAAACATGTAATGGTGAAAATTTGGCATTCCACTTACCAACTATAATTTTTAGATTTAATTCTCATAGCATCATTATTCAATTCTTATTTGACATGCTTATGGGATGGCCTGAAAAATTATGGATTTTTGGCACATTGGAATTGGCTTACAAACTGAATCAACATATTTCCTTAGGTAATATACATCATCTTTGGCAAAGTAAATGTCCATTTCCTTCCAAAATGGCCTATAACATGCAACATTGCTTGCATTAATAGTAGCTTCAGTAGCTGCTACAATTTCTTCATGACCTTTATCTATTTTACTTGCAAAGTCTAATGACATCCTATTTATTGTGCACTTGCATCTAGTAAAGAATTTGTGACTAGATAAACCCTTTCTGATATGATAGAACCTGCTTTATATCTAGTAAAAAAACATCCTTGAATTCCCTTACCCATTGATAGATTCAATTCCTTTACAAATGAGATTTGGGATACCTCTATTTATGATGATAACATCTGCTACAAAATCTATTCAGCCAATCCACATTTCAGATTTGAATCAAGGTAGGGCTCCACAAAATAAGATCTAAAGAAAAGTCCATTGCTATTATAGATCTAAGTTGTGCCATTAATTTAACAGTTCTCAAATATGCCAGATGTATAGATCATAAAAAACATCAATAGTTAAGATTCTAGCATGAAGAAACCCATTTTTTTCCCACAAATCTATTGTATGAAAGTGTCATGAATTCTCTTCTACAATCCTGCATCCTACAGTTAACCATGAATATGAAATAAGTTAATGACTACAATATTTCACAATATTGTTACTATTTCTCCTCTTGTACAATGATCAAATTCAGTACAAGCCCACTTATTTCAAATGTTCCTCTGTCAATTTGGAGAAAAAGTAATAATGTTGTCAATTCCCCCACATTGTTTGTTTCTTATCCTAAGTTTTCCTTGACTTATAAGTAAGGAGAATTTCAAATGTGGAAGATGAAACCAACACCATATTTGGCTAGGGAATTGGTATGCCCCATCAAATACTCCCCATGCAATGGATTTTCTAATTATCAATTCAAGGCATCTAACAAGTTTCAAATTTGAAACTTCTTTGTAGAACTGAAGTAATGAGTGTACTTCAATGATAATTTGGAAGAATGGAGTTTCTTTTTCTTAAGAAATATGAGCATTCCTAAACAATCAAATTCCCCTTACCACCAATAGAGGAACTTCCCTAATCTTCTTAAGGAACCTTATAGTATACAACTCCTTCATACAACCTTTGAAGGTAGGTTTCCTCCATAATTTTTTCAACCCCAACTAGACTTGCACATCTATTCAAACTTGGTGTGGAAAGGAACAGTTTAAGAAAAGTCACATTTTGAAGCTTTGATTATCTTCTCCTTTTCCTTGATGGGACTGTCTATGACTTGCTTAGTGATCTTAAGTGGCCCATTTCTTAGAGGCTTCAACTTCATGGATGTCCCTTTTGTTCTTTATTTTTCTCATATAAAGGCATATTCCGTGCTTAACATAAAATTTGTGATCTGTTCTCTATTGATCATTTCTGAGCTTATGCTTTTTTTTACTCTTCTCAAGCTGCTCTTGTACTTTCAAATGAACTTGCCTCATCCTTTCTGTGAACCTATTTGGTTATTGCCAACTCTAATATCAAGTCAGTGTCAAGGTTGTTCATGTCTTTGGATGCTTATTGCTATATTTTTTTTCATTTCTTCTTGAGGAATTAGTGCTACTATTTAGTGAAAGTTATTTGATTAGACAAATAAGAAAGTTATTATATCCTACAACCTTTGTTTCTATTGAGTGTTCTCTCGGATTTATTTCTTATATTGCTCTTTTATCTATTCATCATACACTAGATGATTGTTGAGGGAACATGAAAGATATGTTTATGTTTTAAAGGATCAACTGACAATTAGGTCTATTTGCAATTTTGCAAGATAGCATTCTGGGGTTAGTAAAGCAAGTTTTGTCATCTCATTATAAACATAATATTCATATACTGACACAAACATATTGTATCCTCTCTCTTCTAGATATAGCAAGTATGGTATAGTTGGAGACTGCTAAGCAAGTTGAGCTGCATGTTCTACAAACAATATTTCACATTTATTGTAAATGTCTCTTGGATTTTTGTTTGAAAAATGTTTCCCATTCCTCAATTGTTTCAATTATTCTATTTTTAAATGCTTTTTTCTTAGGCTATAGAAGGGTGTTCCAATTGAATTAGCCTCTAATTGTTCCTTTTTATAATAATATTTTATTTAGATTCAAGATGGTGATATTTTTTCGACCATAAATCAGAAAGACGGGATGGCAAGCTTCAATGAGGATCTTGAGCAATGCAAAAAATGCTAGATGACTGAATGTAAAAATACCACGATTTGATGGTATGCTTTGTTTAGAAAATCTAATTACTTGAGTAATTGAACTATTCAGTTTGGCCATGTATGGTTGGATTTATTTGCTACATTGTAAAAAGAAATTCTATATGTTGCAATAGCGATTAGCTACATTTTCATCTTTTCTTGATTTTTTCTTATCTTTTTTGTTAACCATTCTTAATAGTTCCTATAATCCTTTTGATAATTTGTTAATCAAATGGAAATAGACGGTATATGTGTGAATACAGTTTGAAATGATATAGCCATCCGTGTGCCTAAATCTTTAATTTTATGCCATATGGTGTTGTTCTTCTATATAACACCAGATAGTTTGTTCTTAGTTGATTACTTTTAAACTGCAAATTTATTACTATGAGAAGTTTCTATGTTGTTGTGATTCTATGATATAAGGGTATTGGTTGTACCTTTTTATTTCTGAGAAAGTAAAACATTATATTTGATATCTCTAGAAGGAAATCAAAATACACATTCTCTCATCTTGATGGCTCTTGTTTTCCAAATCTAAAATTGTCTATGTCCTAGATTTGTATCCAAATACTAGTCTCTCCACAAACATTTAGTCTTTTTAAGAGACCATCCCAACTTATTACATCATTACTACATAACACTCCCATAAGGACAGTAGGGAATTAACCTTTCAAAACTTTATTCCAGCAGAGATCAAATCCACAAAGAGTTAGAAAATGGTAATGAGAGACTCGGAAATGAGTTCATCTATACGTCTTGTACCTATATAAGTCAATGAAATATTTGTGTGGTAATATTTTAACCAGTAGATTGTAAATAGTAGTTTCTCAAAAACATTTCACTAAATATAGCACTTGTGGTTCTCATTTACAAGTATTGGTAATATTCCTATGGCATTGACTATAAATACAAACTGTAACCTCTCTTACTCAGGTGTTTTTTTGTGTCACTATTTTCGTTTTTGGTTGTCATTTCATTTTTGTCTATATAATCATAAGTTAGTGAAGTTAATACAACCAGTAGTTCCAACCACAATCCATTTGTTTGGGTGAATAATAGTTTCTTGAATATTATCCTCTACATGGTGACGTGGAAACTCCACTTTAGATCAGGTTCTAAGGATGGCACAATCAACCAGGGTGGTCGCATTGTATGCAATATTTGACTTATCTCTCACAGATGGTGGTGTTATATTCCTCACTGGAATTCACTACAATACCTTGAGGATCATGAGGAAGATGAGGGATGGGAGCCTGATTTATTGACTTTTCTCAATATTAGTTTTGAGAACTCGATCAGAAGATTGGAATAATAAAGAGAGATTTTTTCCCTAACCTAAGAAGATGTTGATTTAATAGGATTAGATCATATACTTTCCTTGTTTTCTTGTTGATCCCAAAACAATGCCTGCTATAATATCAACTCAGTGTCAAGGACAACCTTCAGTTTATGGAGAAAATGATTTTACCCACATGGACATTATTTTCCTAGCCTAAGGAGATGCTGATTCAAGAGGACTAGATCATATATTCTCCTTTTTTAGTCTCTAATCTTGAGATGATGCTTGCTGAAATATCAGTGAAGTGTGAAGGAAAACATTCAGTTCCAGGAGAAGATGATCTTTTCGATAGAAAGGAGGTGATAGAGTTTGTTGTTATTTCCTAACAGGGAATCTGCTGACTTATTAATGATTTTAGAGTGGAATTTTATTCTGTACTTTATTTTCATTCTAAACCTAGGGATGATTATATGAACCTCCAACTTTCAAAGATTTAGGAACCATATTTGGTACTGAAACTTTCATAATCTGTAGGTGCATATCAAAAAGGGTATAGATGGGTCTCTGCTAATACTTATAAAAATGTAATCAGAACCAATGGTCTATTGTCTAACCTAAACTAATAGGACATACCATCTTTGGCTTGTCTAAAGGGAGCTGGTGCTACTAAACTTGAATAGTTTTCACTTGTTGACTAATGTTGTGTAGATGTTGAGGCAGCAATGTCCTGCATTATGATATATCCACAATTCCTCTACTCATATAAACTTACCTTGAAAAGCATTAATCCCAAAAAATCTCTCTTATTCTGAAACTAGCACCCATCAAAAGACACTCACAACATCTCCAACTTCCTTTGTTATATTCTTCACCAATCCTAGCTACGAAAACTTTGTTTATGTTGTGTTTATAAGAGAATCATGGCCACCCCCCATCCCCCGATTGATGTAAAGCATATCTATTTCTCCTCTTCTTCTTCACAAATGTTGAGGGAAACCTATCAGTTTACAAAACAAATCAAATCTCTATTTTCAGTTTAGATTTATGTGCTTCGAACTGCCTTTTCCTGTGTTCATGGTGTGATTGTTGTTATTTAAAAGATAAGTAGAAAATTGCAGTGAGAGTCTTTAAAATCAACAATTTTTGAACCTTTTAGGAAGGTTCATCCTCAGGAGAACAAGAATATCACTCTTCTTTGCACCCATTTGTGAGGTATAAATAATATTAGTTTTCTTCTAATATGATAAATTTTATAATTAAGGTCGGTTTTGCTAGGTTTAGGGTTTGGTTTAAAAAGTGTAATAAAATTACTATAAGTTAATTTTAAGGTTTTATGTTTTAAATAGTTAAAAATTAGCTTAAGTATTTTTTATTATTTAAAATATATTTAAATTTAAAAATAAAAATAAAAAATTAATTGTTTTGACCTTTTTGAAAAGGGAACCTTAAGAATTACTTTATGTTCCTCACATTCAATTTTGTAGTTATTCTGAGTGTTTCTATGTTTTGTACTCTTGTGAGAAGTTCTATGGTTAATGGATTGTAATTTCTATGACATCTACAATCATAACATAGTGATGTGTTAATAACATTTCTCTTAAGTTTAGGCTCTTTACAGCACCTTCAACAAGACTATTGCTTCAAACCCCAACTAATTATGATTCATGGCATCCCAGTCAGGATATCCTAATCATGAGCTCCTAATACAATTTCATGACTATCTCGCATGCAAATGTAGTTCTTAAGCACGCTCCATTTTCGATGACATGTGCTTTAATAGCAATGTCAATAAGATTTCAGACACTAATTCACTAAATAGGCTAAAGAAAAAGATAGGATGATCAACTGACTAGAATTTTGGTGTAATGCACTTTATTTATGCCATATTGAATACTATACATCTACTCTTTATGACCGTTCACCCTCTTAGAAAACTATTTAATACAATAAAATTATTAATTCAACATGGGGTAATGTCTTATATTAAACTGCATACATTATCTTATGTGGGTTTGTAATATTCTATTGGTTTTCATAGTGACAAACTTGGTGAACTAGAATAAACCATAGCTTCGAATTGTTTTTTGGATAACTTTCATGAATTCCATATCCTCCATCTGCTACTTTGAGATCGTAAATTTTATATTTGGATTTTCATAGACATCATTAAAGGCTGCGAGAAAGATAAGAATTTTCATTTCTGATTTAACTATTAGTACAATGAAGATTAATAAGAATTCACTTTATGTATTCTTTTGTACTGCTTTCTAAGCAATAGCCATTTATTATTTAAGTTATATTTGGTTGAATTGCAGGACTGAACCTTTTGGTACAAAAGTGGCAAGGGTGTTAGGTGGTGCTTTAATACCTGGTACGTAAACACCTTTTGGGTTATGGTAGATGATATTTCCTACACTCATTTTGTTATATTTAAGCTACAGTGAACCACTGGTTATATCCATGTAATCGATGCCTTTCCCTGAGTTCAAGTATTTCCATATAATTGATGTCTTTCCCTAATCCATATTATAATAAAACTTAATAACAATACATTTCTTTCATAGTTGATGATTTGTATCAGGGTTGGATTTTTCTTTCCTCTCTTTGCAGGATGCATTAAATGCTATAAAATATTGGCTTCATACATTGGAATCTTTTGATTTTTGTGCATCAATTATTGTAATTTTCTTTCAATTTTGGTTTTAAAAATTCATCTATGTAATGGTATGGGATCTAGTAATGTTAGTAGAAAGGGAGAACATCATAAATTACAAAAAATATCTGCACTCCGTAGAAATAACAAAATCTCATTGTTCATTTTGTGTGATCCTTCTTTGATGTTTAAGCTACATTTAAATAATCTTCAAATCCTTCCTTTCCTTATGAAGTAGTGTGTTTGTAGTTTTTCTCTGTATCCAAAATCTGACTTTGCAAGGAAATTTCCTTAACAATTAATATGGTAATTGTTTTTTCATTTGATCAAAACTCACATTCGTACAATTTATTCATAGAATACCTTAGTATTTTGAGAAATTTATCATATATAACTGATGGAACAAAGAGTTACATTAGGGGGCGGGGGGGGAGGGTTGGGGCGGTAGACCATGTTAGTTTTTGGGTCAATGAAAAGGGTTTTGGATTTTCTATGATTGAAAAGTTGGTAATTCTTGTTGAAGTCAATAGTTCCATTCATACTTGGCCTAGATTTATATGAATGGTAGATAAATTTGGTTTGCTTGTATGAGCTAATTATCATCCAGGTTAATGTAATCAAGTATAGTTTTAAACTTTTAAGATATTCTTCCAAAACAACCTATACAAGTTTTTGGGACATGCAACATTAGTTCATCAATGTTTATCTCATTAATATTTACATGTCCAAGTTATAGTGGCCATATGTTTGAAGTAATGGAAGGATTGGGGAAAAATGTTATCAGGATAGTGGTGGTTCAAGTAATGGAAGAGCTTGCATAAAAGGTAACAAGAAATCAACAAATTGGTGAGAATTTATTATCCTCCCTTCAATTCTAAACAACTAATGTCTTATTTGAAGCACAATCCAAGGGATGCTTTCACTTTATACATTCATGGATAGCATGCCCGGTAAACCGAATAGCATAGATTAAGGCCATGCATGGAGAATCCCCAAGGCCTTGTACAAAAGGGGAAATAGCACTTTGTGTAGGATGAGAAGGTGATTGTGTGTTAGTGAACTGTACCTTGGACAGTGTTCTATGGTAGCAGACCTGGGCACTAGTTTGCTAGCACCGTAGATGCTATAGAGGATGCATTATAGTTCTTGAGGAGGAGGCGCATCACTATTGTTTTATAGAGGGAGAGGGTGTAGGCATGCTCCTAGAAACTAGCCTCAGTCAAGGCATGTGCCACCACCTGTTAATCTTAGAGGCATGCATGCACACTTGTGTCTTCCAGTTAAAGACTCATTTTGAGTTTAGTTCTTAGTAAATTCTATTTTTGGGTTTGGCTTAGGATAAATTAATTTCTATTTTTGAGTTTGAGTCACATGCAAAAATATCTTGTAAACCTTAGTATACCCTTCTTAACGCTATAAGAGAGAGGGAATAGGTATGGATTCATTAAGTGATTCTTAAGTCTATCAGTTAGCAGTTTAAGGGTATTTTCTGTACAAAATTAATAAAGCAAGTAGCAAGTGTTGAAAGTGACATAATTGAGTTATCATTATATTCTCTAATTGCTTGTGTTGATAGATTTTAGTGTAATTTATAGTGGTTATTTTGAGTAGCACTTATTTCATACTATTCGCGTATCTCGTAGAAACAATTTATAGAGCACAGGATTTGTGTATCATGTGTTTAATTTCTATATGGTATCAAAGTGATTGGATGAAACCTTCTAGGAATATTTAAATGTATAGTAGGGCTGGCACCTATGATATGGATTTGTCAGGACTTTTCAGGGGTGAGCTTCTTGTGATCTGTGCTTGAGAAAAGTAATAGATCTGTGATTATGTAGCTGTTTTTTTTAAGTTGCTAGTATTATTTGTTTAGAAAGAGTAAACTTTGAGTTAAAATTGGGAGCGGGTACCCTTTTCAAACTATATGTATCTAGGTTTGGGATTCTAGAATATTAAGGGCATCTAACTGGCTTTATGGATGCTCCACATCATATTCCCTTATTTAAAAAATTATGATTGTCCTAGTTCAGAGTTATTGTGCTTTGCTTTCCTCCACTTTCTAAAACTATAAAACCATGACTCACTCTCATCAGTGTCCCATTCAGGCACTCCAAATTTCCACATCCAATAGTGCAATCTCTCCATAGGTTGTTCATCTCCATCAGTCAATATCGAGCAATTCCAATCCACCTTATATAATCTATTAAGTACATGAAGTTCCATCACATTTTCCTTTGCTTCCAAGACTCTATTCATCTCAGCAGCCAAACTCCTTTGTACGAAGTCAAATATCACCATACCCGTGCAAATTTTTCCTCAATTTCTACATAAATATTCTCCACAATGATCCCTTGTTTAGCCATTTCCATGTTGTGAAAGACATCTCCTTCTCCTATATTCAACATACTTGAAGACATTTGAAACCTCACTTGGCAACTCCACTAATACTGAAATGAGGTATGATTGTTATATGTTTTTCAAATTCCATATCAGTTTGTCACATTCAATATTGAAGTTAAGAAGTATGGAATTTTTAGACGAATCATGGATTAAAGAATGGTTTAATCCATTACATTTCTTGGGTATCCCAGGGATTCCCAAATCAATTTTTTGTTCAATATTGGGAAAAGCACATTCAAAAATTCTTACAACATGATGACTAAGTTGTACTACTTGTTACATCTTTCATTGAATTCATTTCAAGATTCAATGTTTCCCATGAAGATGTTATGTTGAAAATGTTTGTGTGTTCCTAGGAAGATGATGCATTAGATTGATTTTATGCCCCACATTGGGGGATATATGCTAATGATGGAATAGGTTGAGAGTCATTGTGAGAAAGAGCTTAGATGATTGTAGTCCAAGGGAGATATTTTTGACTTGGGTTTGATCAAGACATTTTGCAAGCATTGGGATGTTAGCTATGTCGAACATCTTGAAGGATCACAATTTGCACATGTTTTGGTTGATATTTGTTATAGATTGAGAAAGAAGTTTGATAATTTGATTCTTTCACATGCCAGTAACCCCTTAGAGGATCTATTGGCTGAAAATTAATGAGAAATATGATGCATGTATGTCCTTAATGGGTTTCTTCATTGAGATAAGGATGAGTGAGCCGCCTAGAAAAAAATCATAGTAGCATAGAAATAATTGAAAACAATATTTATGTATTCAATATATTTGTGAAGAAACCCATCTTATACAATAGATAACTGCAACGATAAACTAACCATACTTGATTTCACCAGTCCCCCTATTCTTCCCAGCTTAAGCCCGCTACACAAAAGGTACATTACATACAACGTTTTGTCATAAAACAATGTAAGATTCAAATCTACATAGATCCAAAATGGATTTATTTGTTGTTACTTTGTGTGTTGTACAGTGGCATGATCATAATCAAGCAAACTGAGTGTATTCCTAGGTGGCATAATATTCTTCTTTTTAACTACGAACTTGAGGTCAATTGGATGCACAATTTTATGTTTTAGAGTCTAAATGTGAATTTCCAAGCATACATATACATTATCTTGATTACATCATAGGATTTGAAGTGATTAGCATATATCTAAAGAAGATCAAAGCCATATGATTTAAAGTGGTTAGCATATGATTTGAAGTTGTTAGCATACATCTAAATAAGCTCAGAGTCATTCAGACTACTTTCTTAGGTCTCTTGAGCTAGAAACAATGTTGGTATTATTAGTCTTTTCTTAGAATTACAAATGATGCAATCCTGGTGTTAATAATTCTCGTTTCCCTAATTCTTAAACGATTCTAGATCAATGGTAGAGCGTCTTCTTTACAAGCAGGAGGTTGAAGGTTAGATTCCTCTGTGCCCTAGTGGTATTACAATATCGATGTTTTAAATAAATAATATCTTATTATGATTTATTATGGCTACGAGGGGGGTTCAAAAATTCCCTTGTATATTACAATGAGGGGGGTTCAAAACCTCCCGTGTAATTTTATATGAGGGGGGTTCAAAACCTCCTGTGTAATTTTATATGAGGGGGTTTCATAACCTCCTCCGTAGGTACCTATGAGGGGGGTTAAAAACTATCATTGTATGTTACAATGAGGGGGGTTCAAAACCTCCCCTGTAAGTTTATATGAGGGGGGTTCATAACCACCCACAAAGGTTTGTAAATACTTTTAGGGGGGGTTTCAAACCGCTTCCCTAGGTACCTATGAGGGGGTTTATAACCGCCCCCAAAGGGCTGTAAAGAGTTTTAGGAGGGGTTTCAAGCCGCCTACGTAGGTACCTATGAGGGGGGTTTATAACCACCCCCAAAGGTTTGTAAAGAGTTTTAGGGGGGGTTTGAACTGCCTCCTTAGGTACCTACGAGGGGGGTTAATAACCACCCCCAAAGTTTTGTAATAAATAATTTTAAGGGGGGTTTTGAACTGCCCCCATAGGTACCTATGAGGAGGTTTTATAACTCCCCCAAAAGGTTTGTAAATAGTTTTAGGGGGGGGTTCGAATCGCCTTTATAGGTACCTAGAAGGGGTGTTTTCCAAACCGCCCCCATAGGTACATACAAGGGGGGTTTGGAACCTCCCCCAAAGGTTTGTAATAAGGACTTTGAGGGGGGGTTGGAAACTCCCCCATAGGTGTCTATGAGTGGGGTTTAGAACCGCCCCAAAAATTCTTTTTTTTTTGGGGGGGGGGCGGGGTAGAACCACCCCCAAAAGTAACTTTTCGTGGGGGGTTAGAACCGCCCCCAAAAGTCACTTTTAGGGGAGGCTTTGATCTCTTCTAGAGCTGCCCTCAAAATTCAAAACTTTTAGCATTGATGCTATTAGGGACACTTTTGTAAAGACCACCTCAAAAGACAAAAAACGCCCCCTAAAGTGACTCTTGGAGGCAGAAGACAACCGCCCCTAAAAGTCAAATTTGTTGTAGTGAAGGAAATCCTATAGTTCAAGCAGTGGTAGATCGCATAGAACACCAGCAATAAGTTCTCCAAATATTGAAGATGTCCAAAAATAGGATGAAACAACAAGAATATCAACATCATAGTCAAAGGATTTTTTAATAAGGACAGATCATATGGAAACTTGAACAAATTATTGAAACAAAAACCAAACGACTACGAAATGAAGTTATGATTGAGTATCTCATCAAGTGGAAGAACATATGAGCTACATAATCAACATGGGAAGGTGAGTCCTTCAAACAAATGTGTCCACAACTACCCAAATGTTGAGGACAATGCTCGTATAAAGGGAAGGGGCATGGTAAGACATAAATGTCGGGCTCAATTCTCCCTATAGTGTGGCACTTTGCCCCCTATATGTTGGTGTATTACATATTATTCATGTAGGATTGGGTCTATTAGTTTATATTGTACACCTATGTCTCCTATATATAGAAAGGAGATATTTTCACGTTAGTAAGCATTGTATGTTGTCTTGTCTTGGGTACACAAGTACATTGTGTAAGGAGGTTCCTCCCTCGAAGAGGATTGTTATCCATCTCTATTCTTCATTATTAATGCATGTTTACTCTCTTCTTGTATATTTCTACTATTTTTATCCTATTTCTGGTACTTGGTTGCATATCATATCATATTATAACTATTATATTATTTTTAAGTATATATAACTAAAAGTTAAATTGAAAGTTTAGTTAAATGTTTTAAATAAAAAAATAAATGGAAAAACATTAAAGTAATATCAAAAAGATTAATAATTGAAAGTTTAGAACATTAAAACATTAAAGTAAAATTAGAAATATTGATAGTTCAAAGATTAAAAAATTAAATATTACAAGTTTTAAAACATTAAATTATCACATAAAAAGGGTATTTACTAGTATCCACAAGTATCATTCCAGGCAAAAGCTTTATCAAGTAACTGCAACATTTATAACTATAAAACAACAATAGACCACATATTATTTCACTGTGTCCATTGCATAGAATCTTGACCAAGGACTAGCACAGAGTAGTTATTGATATAATAGATGAGTAATTGTTGTTTATAGATGTGACTAAAATCATGGAAAATACGGATAAGAGTCTTTGATTCTTAGTCCTTTCTTGTGATTAAGAACCAAAAACCAAAGGATCCTTGTCCCCATTTTTCATGTTTTCAGTCACATCTATAACTCGAATTACTCTATGACCCATATCTACACATATTAAATCTAGAGGAAATGGTGGTCATGTTGCATTTACCTGATTTTTGTCCAAGTATTTACTAGTTTCCACAAGTATCATTCGAGGCTTGTTGAAATTATGTTTTATTATATTTCATTATCTTATAATTATATGTTTAATTTTATATTGATTGGTATATCTTGATCCCATGAAGGTTTTTTAATTATAATAAACATTATCAATTTTATTAACTTATAAGGGCACCCAAATAGTTTATAGTGGAATAAATATTGGGGATTCAACACTAGGGTGGGGACAATCCATGGACCAATGAATGAGGTCAAACACTTTTACCAATGAAGTTAAAGAAAGAGATTCTCCTGAGGTGATTTTGGCTTTTTGAGTAGTTACCTCATGAACTTCAAAACCTGAAATACTTTTTAATTGAATTTTTAAAATGCTTGATTGGGGTAGTTTAAAAGTCCTGTAAAATATCGATTGATCTCATATCTCAATAAAGGGACTTAAAAATAAGATTTTGGCTGCCATTTATTAAGATTTAATTTTAGTATCATCTTTATCGGGCCTAAACCTTGCCCTAGAATGCACCTTAGGTGGAGACTTCATATCGATGGATTCATCAATGAATCACTTATCCATTAACATATGATTTATGGGTTTTTCAGTTCATATGATAATATTTATTATTATTATTTTCTTTTATTTTGAATCTTACACTTAAAAACCATGTCCACAACTTCCAATCTATGCAAAGAAAAATCAACAACATAAAAAGTACACGACCAAAAAAATTTCAAAAAATATATACGCCCCACATCAAAATGTCATATTAAAAAGGGTATTTTTTTGTAACCAGAAAAAACAAATTACATGCACACAAGTGTACAAAATGTGATTGATATTTTAAATGGCCAGTTTTGAAAATTAATAAAAACTATAATTTTCCAAACTAAACTAAAAGCACTATGTTCTCCCCGGTGCATTTTGTGTAGATTGTGTTCCTCTATATTTTTTTAAAACTAAGCATTTATCATTAAATTAGTTTATGTGCACACAAGCCACTTGCTAAATTTTACTGAAATTTACAAGAACACAAATATCATTAAATGCAATTTTGACATATTAAATAATAATATTATTTTAAAAAATATAGATGGGAAGACAACATAGTTATCTATAATTTGTTTTTTTTTTGCATGTCAGAATTTACAAATCAATCAGTTTTGAGAGATTCAATTTAATAAATGAGTAAAAAATCAAATTTTCACCATCACTTTTGGCCAAAACGTGTTACCCATCTTCTTGGAAATACCAATGCCGATTATAAACATTGAGAATTCAAAAAATGTTTTCTAATCATTCACATGGTAGGAAATAATCGACAACATCGATATACAACTTGCATACAGAGTCATGGAATCCTACTTAAAGGATAACTTCCACACTCTTGAGCATCTATACATTGGATTTCTATGTAACAACCCCAAAGATAAATTAATTCTAAGGGAAGATGTTGTTGAGGGACAAATGCCCATTGTACAATCATCATACCCACAATGTGCAATATGGATGTGTAGGGAATAGGACCATGTATATTAAAATTTAGATAGCTTGTGTTGTTGAGACATAAAAGATACAAGTTCAATGGTGGCATCCCATATGAACACAAAATACAACAAAATATTGTACAATTTTTTGAAGTGAACTCAATACTGGATTGTTGCAGTACAAGGAATTTCATCTATTGATGTGATTATCATCATATCAAAATGGTCGCTAAATGAAATATGGAAGTTATAAACAATAAAATAAATGTGAAGGGATTTCAAGCAATGAGGCACACTGAGAACAAGTTTAACAAAATAGCGAGGGTGAGAATGACATAAATGCAATGACCATTGTTTGAATCAATAAATTCCATAATCATCATTAAATTTCAATGACATGTATCATGTAATAACTCATTAATTAGTAGTTTATTTTAATAAAAACTATAAATTTCTTCATGTAAAACAATTGAATGTCAATTGATTTCTTCTTTGCTAGCTTGGGAAGTGGGTTTTGTGAGTAAATTTCCACATTAAACAAGTAATCATATTTTAAATTAAATTGGTAAAAAATCATGGTCAAACTCATACTTGTAATCTTGTATATATGGAACCTTATCATACATTTCCTTAAATATTTGTGAAAAATTACAACTTTATAATGCAATGATTGTCATCATTGTTTTTATTTTGTTTTGTATCTTTAATATTAGTACGTGTACCGATGTATGTCATAGTGATCTTATTTATATCCATACAAAAATAATATGGTGTACATTAATATTGGATTTAGATATAATATCCACTTAAAAAATAAATTCATAATATTGAAATCCAAACACACATTGTAGAAATTTGATACTGCACTTTTGGTGGTCAAAATTGACTCTTTAAGATTTCAAAATTCATGCATTTGGAATTAAATTTCACACATTTGGAATTATAAATATTCAAATTCATACTTTTGAAATCAAAATTCACATTGTATAAAATCAATATTCACAATTTTGGAATCGAATTGGACTTTATAAACACAAATATGCACATTTTTTAAATCAAAATTCATAGTTTCTTATTCTTAATTCTTACTAATTAGTCTAAATTTAATGAAATTGGTCTTCACTATCTTTTATTTAAGAATATGATGACCTACAAAGGGTGGGCCTATGGCATGTCTGTCTCATTAACACATATACTTACTAGAGAATAAATTGTAATGTCTCCACAATTTATAAATTAGTCAAGATTATGTTTCTTCCATATAAATTCATTACTAAAAGGATATATTTATTTCTAATATATTTTCAATGCCATGTGTCTTTCCTTGCAATGTCAAGATCAATTCCCAATAATGGAGCAATCAACTCTACAATTTATTTTGTTGAATCAACTAAAATTTATTTGTAAGTAGAATTTCATCCCAAACTCATGTGAAGGACTCACCCTTCAATACACATATACATCTCCCCATTCCCCATACAATTAATCATTGAAAAAGAGACATAATATAATACAATTATTCTTCAACTATGTGTGTGTGTACGTATACATATACATATATGAAAAATGATTAGGTTAAGGGTGGTTAACTATGCATTGTAGCGATAGAGTCAGTTACAATGATCTAAATATAGAGAGATAGAATAGAGTACATAATTGCAAATATAAGGTTGTATGATGTCGTTAAACACACTATTTGGACATAACATCTTAGCAACAAACTCACTATACCAACATAAAATAAATTAAAACACTCAATCACTTAAACTAAAATAAAAAACACCACAATTGACGTATAGAGCTCTAAATTCCACCTAAATTTTTCGGTGAATAAAGTTGTGGGTATTGATTGTGTGAATGATTGTAGATATCATGTTTAGAAATCAAGATGAATTTATAGCGAGGCATTGTAATTGAGTAAAGTTCTATTGAATGGATGACAAGAACAATGTTTCTAGTTTCTTTACAAAAATACAATGAACAAGGAAGGTGCGATGTTCATTTCCAACAAAAAATATATTTTTTGGTACGAGAAAGGAACAATATACAACCTTTGTTCCTTAGACTGTCAATCTTTGCTATCCCTTATTTGAATGGTTTGAGATAACCAATTATTCCGGCTTGAAAGTGGCATGAAGAAATGACTATGGCCATCTTTTTGGTTTATTAATTGAATACAAAAACACATAAAAAATATTCCAAAATTGGGAAACTAACAATAAATATCAACCATACAATCAATTATCACATCATAAGACACCAAATATTTACCTTAGAAACCAAAATTGGAAAACTAGCATCAAATAGCCTTGCTCAACCTTGTTTTCTCAGTAATTTCAAAATTACAATCATTATTTGGATTCCTCCAGCTTCTATAAATTACTATTTCATAAATTTTTCATGTAATGCTTCTCTTTTCTATTGAAGAACCTATACTTTACAAAATATCCCCTTGTCTAACATTGTGTAAGGTTTTATATGATAAATTAACATTATTTTAGTAGTTGGGATACCAATCATCTCCAAATATCCAACTTCCTAACTATATTTTTCTTTCTCTATTGGATTTTGTTTCGTATCAATATAATTCATGGTTTTTTATCCTCATCTTTTTTCTTCTTGTAGTTCTTCAGTGT
This sequence comes from Pseudotsuga menziesii, assembly GCA_001517045.1. NCBI lineage: Eukaryota > Viridiplantae > Streptophyta > Pinopsida > Pinales > Pinaceae > Pseudotsuga > Pseudotsuga menziesii. The sequence continues at coordinate 775,282 of LPNX010957153.1, forward strand.
TTTTAAATATTTTTTGCTTTCCTTGGATATGCATCACTTTGGAAGCAAGTAATAACATATTAAACAAACATGTGGCGCTTCACACTATCAACCACTCCCTTAATCTTATCAACAAAATTCAAGTCTCAATATTTAATTCCATAGACAACATTTTTCATTGTTGATCCATTAAAACCATTTAAATACTATTAATATCTCATTTCAAATTACACCTCCAAATCTTGAGGATTTTGGTACCCAAAAGTTTATTGTTAACAACCAAAATTTGCTCACCTTTCTACTCACCAATTTCATCATCATTACACATCATCATAGAGAGTATAAACACCATGTCCCCATCTCATTCCATCCATATGACCTAAGGAAGTGATAAAATCCCCCAAAAATTGAAAGTCAAACCTCGAAATTTACCATAAAGTGGAGGTCCCTACTTTTCCTTTGAAAATCATGACCCAATCACTACTATAGCCCCAAAAGATGAAACTTGGTCCCAAAAATTTATTTTCAAGTCAAAATTGATCATTTCCTACTTCCATAACAAAGTAGTGTCCAAAAGTGGACACAACCCTTGATGTGGTCCAAAACCAATAATATATCTAGATTCCAAAACCTTAATCTCTCCACTAAGCAATCAAGGAATACACATTGGATATAGATATTTCTCTTAACCAATATTGTGCCTATAGAATATCCCTCAATTATAATTTCATAAACACATCATCACTCTGCCAAAGTTCCTCTAAAAATAGAAGGATACCACACCATAATTTCTACTTTATCCATTAAGGAGATCCATCCATGACATTTGGCTTGAGATTGGAGATAAAAAAGGAGACACACAAACCTTCTTTTTTGACTATGGAGGCTTGATACCCTCTACATTGGATTAAGGTGTGACTCTGTAATTTTATTTTTAATATCAATGAAAACACATTCTTTGATTCCATGCATTCTCTCTTGGTGATCTATGTTTGTATTGATGAAGAGTGTTCATCAATTATTTATTTTAGTTTTTTGTTCTTTTATTTTTCTCTTTGAATATACTACCAATGATTGCACAACCCCTTGGTGGATTGTATTTTGAACAAATGTGTGAGAAATCACATACTACCACTATCCATATTGGATGTGATGGAAGTACATGTCCTCCACTCATCTATCCAGATCTACTACTTCATTAGTTAGTTCTTATTTTCCCTATTCATTCTATTGGTCTGTCATTGTTCCATTGTTACTAAATATTTTCCTTCTCTCCCTTTTTTTTCTTTGTTGATGCAGGAATGAATAAATTTGAATCACCAATATTTTTCATCTATCTCTTAGAAAGTCACATAAATTTTCTATAGTTATGGGTGACTAAACATCGCTTCACAGGAATCTAGTGGTGCAACTTCACATTCTACTTGATCAACATATTCAGTGTTGGTGGAAAACCTAATTTTTCATATCCCAGTGATATTCATGGTAGAATTTTCTTGAATCCAACACAATGAACATGAATATACTAGATCATGAGTTTCTAAAGTAATCGCATGTACCAAGGATTTAAAAATCAAATTATATTGAGAACCATTGTTAAACAAAGTATTTAATGTTTAATCCTTCACTTGAACCATGATTTGGAATAGTGCACGCATGCCTTCAATTGTCATTTCTTCTTTTATTGTGATGTAGACTATGGATTCATCCAAATTTAAGGTGATTTCTACCACTATGTCTTTTTTGTGTGGAGTTTCATTTGTTAAGTTCTTGGAATCATGCCACTTTGGACACAATTTTGAATGAAGTTTCAAGCACTTCTTATCTGTGTTCCCATCTACATCACAATGTTTACAATATCTAAATTATGATCCCTCCTTTTATGGATTATGGATACAACACTCTTACTTTTCATATTCTTGGTATCTTATTATCCCTTTTGATGTTGTCCCTTCTTGAAGTCTATCTTAATATATATAAATTTCTTTCTCACCTCATTTATTATTTCACACAAAGAATCTATAATTTCCTTCAAGCATGGATGAATAGTACTTCAAGTTACTTCACTACCACTACCATTTCTTCAAAAAATATACTCATTCTAATGGTTTGTGTCTACAATTTAGAAGTGTATTGTTGTATACATTTTTCTTTTTCTTACTAAAGGTACTACCATCTCGTGAGTTTCTCCTCTTCGTAGCTTGTGGGATAGAATTATGATTTTGTCAATTCCTTGAACTCATCTTATTTTATAACCATGGTTTTCTTCCTTGTCCTCAATGAATCCACATATACCTCCCATAACAAGAGCATGTCTGATCATGTTTAAATGGGAAAAATAAATATAGTATGTTTCTTTGATCTGATCAAATCTAAAATAAACTTCAATTATTTAAACTAATTATTCAAAGTTTGAGTGTCAATTTGACTATTGCACATGGGTATTTCAAGCATCACTTCAACTTTAAAATGAATATTGGAAGATGAAGGAAGAGAGATTTCATTACTTGGTTTTCCAAGCTTCTCATATTTGTATCCTTCTTCGTAATCCTTTTTTTCTCCATGCTCATCCTCTAGTATGTGTCCTTCCTTACCCTTCATTACCATTCATTGTGTTATCATCTCTATCAATGTAGAAATTATCTACTCTAACCAAGTAAAATGGAATTTTAAGTCCTCATGGTCATGTCATCCATGGGCATTCCCTATTATTTTTTATTTTCTACTCCTCTCTATGATTTCCCATAATTCTTTTCTAGTTTTTAGTATCCACCACATATTTTTGCCATATATGGTCTTGAACAAGTTTTTCAAACTTGCACGCTAATATTTGATATGATTCGTAGATGATGGGCCTATGACCCATCTATCTCATAAACGTATATTATTACTAAGAAATAAATTGTAATGTCTCCACAATTTACAAACCAAGTGAGATTATTATTTTTCCATGTCAATTCAATACCAAAAATGATATCTCTATTTAAAATATGGTTTCAATGTTATCTATGTTTGATTTTAATATCAGGAACAAATCCCAATAATGGAGAAACACTCTGAATGATTTTATTACACTCGTTCAACTAAAAACTTTTTGTAAGCATAAGTTTAACCTGACACATGAGAATGACTCATAATCCCTTTAATACACATGATGCACATATACCCATTCCTCGTACACAATATCTTCTAGCTAGTGATCCAATAACTAGAAATGGTCATGTTGTAGGTGCTTAACCACACACCAAAGAGAAATAATCAATGCTGGAATAATATACTTTTATCAAACAAAGTACATAGTGTAAGTGAAAGCTTCTCATATTTGTATCCTTCTTTGTAATCCTTGTTTTCTCCATGCTCATCCTCTAGTATGTGTCCTTCCTTACCCTTCATTACCCTTCATTGTGTTATCATCTCTATCAATGTAGAAATTATCTACTCTAACCAAGTAAAATGGACATTTAAGTCCTCATGGTCATGTCATCCATGGGAATTCCCTATTATTTTTTATTTTCTACTCCTCTCTATGATTTCCCATAATTCTTTTCCGGTTTTTAGTATCCACTACATATTTTTGCCATATATGGTTTTGAACAAGTTTTTCAAACTTGCACCCTAATATCTAATATGATTCGTAGATGATGGGCCTATGACCCATCTATTACTTGATTTTCCAAGCTTCTCATATTTGTATCCTTCTTCATAATCCTTGTTTTCTCCATGCTCATCCTCTAGTATGTGTCCTTCCTTACCCTTCATTACAATTCATTGTGTTATCATCTCTATCAATGTAGAAATTATCTACTCTAACCAAGTAAAATGGACTTTTAAGTCCTCATGGTCATGTCATCCATGGGAATTCCCTATTATTTTTTATTTTCTACTCCTCTCTATGATTTCCCATAATTCTTTTCCAGTTTTTAGTATCCACTACATATTTTTGCCATATATGGTCTTGAACAAGTTTTTCAAACTTGCACCCTAATATCTCATAGGATTCATAGATGATGGGCCTATGACCCATCTATCTCATAAACGAATATTATTACTAAGAAATAAATTGTAATGTCTCCACAATTTACAAAGCAAGTGAGATTATTATTTTTCCATATCAATTCAATACAAAAAATGATATCTCTATTTAAAATATGGTTTCAATGTTATCTATGTTTGATTTTAATGTCAGGAACAAATCCCAATAATGGAGAAACACTCTGAATGATTTTATTCAACTCGTTCAACTAATAACTTTGTGTAAGCGTAAGTTTAACCTGACACATGAGAATGACTCATAATCCCTTTAATACACATGATGCACATATACCCATTCCTCGTACACAATATCTTCTAGCTAGTGATCCAATAACTAGAAATGGTCATGTTGTAGCTGCTTAAACACACACCGAAGAGAAATAATCAATCCTAGAATAATATACATATATCAAACAAAGTACATAGTGTAAGTACAAGGTTTTACTATGTTCCTAACAAAAAAATTGAAACTAATTTGCCAAAATACTCAATGAGCAAGTGATAAAGAAACTAAAATTTTTCAATCACTTAACCACTGATCAAGGCAATTGAGAGTCTGAGCTTTGAATCCCACCCAAATATCTTAGTAAATAGAGATATGACTAATCAATTATCTCAACAATTTCAGAGAGGCTACAAAATTCAAAGATAAATACTAGTGAGGCATTGTGATTAATTAAAATTGCATTGAATACATGACAAAAGTAATACATATGATTTATCTCTAGTAATTCAATAGCTAAGGAGAAAAAATGTCGATTTCCATAAAATAAAGTAGAAATTCTATAATGTACCAGTCCCCAAACACACCGTTAGTGTCTAAATACTTGAGGTATTATAAAAAGGGAAGGCTTGATTATTTGAATTTAAGAACAACATAATAATTTTCTAATGGTTAGGCCAACATGCCAACAAACCAAAATAATTAAAAAAATCAGACATTAAGGAAAACAACCCTTCCAATGCAAGCTTATATCACAACATAAATGTGATTCAATGTGATGACACATGAAAATAACTAATCTAGTAATATTTTTAACATGTAAATTTGTTTCATCATCACATCTATGGGCATCCATCCATCAACATTTAATCACTTTATAACTTCATCTCTATATTACTAATGGAATTCAACTTCTAGTATATAAGTAGTGTAGAATTATGACATTTGTCTAACTGAATTTGATCATTATATTTATAACATTTAATTATTATCCATTAACCCCATGTAATATATAATATAGAAGAGCCATACTCCACCCATTACAACAAATTTGACATTTAGGGGAGGTTGTCTTTCGCCTCCAAAAGTCACATTTATGGGTGGTTTTGGCTTTGGAGGTGGTCTTTACAAAACCTCCCTTAATAGCACCGACGTTAAAAGTTTTGAATTTTAGGGGTGGTTCTAGAAGTGATAAAAAACTCCCCTAAAAGTTACTTTTAGGGGAAATTCTAACCCAACCCCCCCCCCCCCCCCCCCCCCCCCCCAAAAAAAAAAAGTCACTTTTTGGGGGCGATTCTAAACCCCCCCCCAAAAAAAGTCACTTTTGGGGGCGGTTTTAAACCCCCCTCCCCAAAAGTCACTTTTGGAATTTGGGGGTGGTGTTAATTCCTCCCCAAAAGTCACTTTTAAGGGTGGATAGAAACTCCCCTCATAGGTACCTATGGAGGAAGTTCAAAACCGCCCTTAAAAGTATTTAATACAAAACATTGGGCTAGTTTTAAACCCCCCTCATAGGTACCTACGGAGGTGGTTCAACCACCCCTCCCCCCCCACTCCCTCCCTAAAACTCTTTACAAACCTTTGGGGGCAGTTATAAACCCCCCTCATAGGTACCTATAGAGGCAGTTCAACACACCCCCCACCCCCCCAAAAAAAATGCCTTACAAATATTTGGGGGCAGTTATAAACCCCCCTCATAGGTGCCTATAGAGGCAGTTCAACACACCCCCCACCCCCCCAAAAAAAATGCTTTACAAATATTTGGGGGTGTTTATGAACCCCCCTCGTAGTGACATATGAAGTTAGTTTATAACCCTGCTCATAGCCATAATAAATCATAGTAAAATATATTTTTATTTTAAAACATCAATGTTGCAATATCATTATGTCATGAAGGAATCAAACCTTCAACCTCCTACTTGTAAAGCAGTCGCTCTACCATTGAGCTAGAACCCTTTAAGAATTGGGGAAATGGGAAATATTAACACCAAGATTGCATCATTTTTAATTCTAAGAAAAGACTAATAATCCCAACATTGTTTCTAACTCAAGAGACCTAAGAAAGTAGTATGAATGGCTCTAACCTTATAAGTTGGCTGAAGTTGAAAGGTTTCATATGCAACATTGATTCAATAAATAAAATATTAATACATAAAAAATTTGTAGGACAAAGTTGGCATTCAAGTTCATACACATACTCTAGAAGTCAACATCTAACTATAATTTCAAGTATTCATTGATAATAACGAGCATCTTTTCTAATGGTAGCTTGATGGATCCATGTAAGAGTAGCCTTCTCTTAAAATTTATGTCAATAGATCAATGGGTTCTAAAATTATAACATATTTAGACCCAACTCAATCCCTTCTGGTGATAAAAAGCATTCAACTATAGTATGGAGAAATACAAAGATTAAAAATTGCATAGCATAGATAAATCTATAATATTTTCTAATATAAAAAACTCATAATAATGCATTTATAGATATAGAATACCTGCAACTAATCTAATCATGAATGAACACCACCATCATTCAAAAGGCCAATGAGATGAAGTGTGTCATTTTCAAAGCACTCAATGTATTTAAACCCTTCTCCCTTGTAGATTTTTCGAGAGGAAAGAGCATAATCCACTAATTTTTCTCTACACCAAAGTCAAAATCAAAGTTAATATGTTTCCCGTTCTAAAAGATGTAGAAATATTCTTTGAGTTACCATTTTGCTGCAGCAGCAACTGTCTCCCCAAATTTTTGAAATTTTGGTCCCCCCGGCTTTTTATTAATTTTTATCATTGCCTAGAATCGTCTGGATCCACGAACTCTGTTTTTGTTTTTGTTTTCCTTCTGCTACATGTTTGGACTATTTTGAGGTTCACTCTCTTCATGCTTTTCCACAAATCACTCATGTTTGAAACTGATGTGGGTTGTGGAATATAGAGTTTGGTTTTTTCCCTTTGATCTGCGATTTTCTCTTTGTTCTCGGAAGCATATTTCTCCTTCTAGCCACTATTTCGGAGGCCTTTTAGACAATGTATCGGAGCCATATTTCTTTATGGAGCTTCCGTTGTGGAAGATAAATGATGAGCGTTCTGCAGGATAGTCTTTGACTCCTCCAACGTCACGTTGTGTTGTTTTGACTTGTTTGCATTATCGGAGGTTGACCGAATTTTGGGTCAAGGTTGTTTGATTTTGTGGAGCCACTGCATGACCTTAGGTTTTTCAGACACTTAACGTTTCATGATGATTTCTGAGCCTTATCATAAATTTTATGGTTTTGATCGAACACTGTAGTCTGTTTGCTTTCCACCATTGCGGCTCCTGAGCGGACTAAGTGTTTTCCATATAACCACTCTGCTTGCCGATGCTTTGTCTAGGTTTCATCGTTCTGGTCTTTAGGCCATGAGACCCGTAGCCTTTTCATCTTCCGCCATTGTGGCTATGTAATGCACTAACCTCCTGATGTTGATGTCTTTCCGTTTGCTGACAGGGAAATTTTTCACCGATGCATGGCCATTTAGCTCTTCCTACTCTGATAGACTCAACAGTCCCGTGGAACTTGTTGGCCATTTGAAATCCACCATTGTGGCTGGAGGTCAGACTATCTACCCGATTTTTAAATGGCTCAATCCACAGATGAGGTTTTTATCGTCATCTTGTGATTTTTAGCCCCTGTGTGGGAAGTGGTGGTTTCTTTTGGATCCGTGTTAAGGATTTTAGGATGAGAGCGCAGTACATGGCCTCATTTGATGACTAGTTTGGTTGTTAGTGTAGTTTAATTTTGAAAAATGTGTAGTCCTGATTAATGATGAATGTTTTTTTACTGCAAACGAACTTAGAAGATTCTTTAGATTACTGCTGCGAGAGGGCGTAGCTAAAGGATAAAGCTGAGGGAGTTGGCTAAGAAGTGACAAGCAGAGTTTACTCTAAAATCAGCAGGATCTAAAGAAGGACAAACAAAAGACAAGGCAGAATCAATGGCAATAATAGCCTAGACTTGGAAAGGGTCCATCAGTTACCAAGCAGATCCCATTTTATTAAGTACTCCTAAGTTGAAACCCAAAAATGTAACGTATTATGTGAATCATGATTACTCACAGAAAAGACAAAATGGTGAGATTAAATGGTTTTTGAGGAGCCCAAAGGTCACATGGCTGGGGCAGCCCAAAGGGTTTGTTGTTTTGGTATAAATAGAAGAAAGTTACAGGGAATATGGGATTTTTCCTTGGAAAAACTTGTGAGATATTGTTGTAAGAGGAACTACTTCGTTTTACAATAAGAAATTGCAAATTTTCCCTATTGGAGAGGGTGTTGTGTGGAATGTTCAAATGAGATAGAATGAACATTGTTGAAGAGGAACTATTTCATTATTGATTGTGTTTCATTAACTGTGAGAATGTTCTAACTTTCTGAACCTATGTTCTTGTCTGAATGTTCTCTGGTATATTCTGTGATAATTTCCACAATGAGTAATTAAGGTTTTAACTGTTGATGAGATATCTTGTCACATATATCTTTATTCAGGTTTATGTGTTTGGTTCTAATTACAGCTATTTGTGATTTACCTTATCATGTGAATTGTATTACATTACTCATGAATTAATATTTTTCATTCTAGAGACATCTTAGTTAGTATGTATTTTCTAGTTGCGTGTGAGATGCGAGAGAGTCTAAGATGAGAGGTAAGAACCTGCGCATCAAATTATGAACACTCCTTGCATTCCCAATCAATTTTCATATTAGATAGGCACTTGCATATCATTACTAAAGTAAAAAAAATACAAAATATATACGGTGGACTGGGCTGCGACTGATAAAACCTTTTATTTTTGTTACTTGACCTATGGTAACTGGATCACTAACCGAACGAATTTCCTACACCAAAAAGTCACGGGCTAGTTGGGAACGTTGACTGGGGAGAATCCCTTTTTGTTGTTGCCTGCAAATTCCCAGGCCTCAACAGTTTTCTGGTACTAGAACGAGGGCCGCCAGTGCATGGTTGGCCGAGGAAACCCATTTTCCCAAGTTCGTTCCATCGGTAACAGTGCTAAAGGAAGTCTGTTTCCCAATCCAATTCCTAAATAAAAAGGTAGAGAACATTTGTATTATGTGGAAAACGAATTTTTTAATGATATGAGAAGACACACTAGGGCATACGTGAATAATATTGGAGGATTACCTATCATCCCTGAATTTCCCAGAAGAGAATATAAAAGGAAATATCGTCCCATATTGGAGGATTCAATGTTAGTGGGAGATTGGGAAGAATTAGTAGAAGTAGCATTACAGGAAGTTGCACAGCCTTTGAATCAAGTAGGCCCGAATACTCCTTATGGTTCTCCTGTTCACACTCCTATTCATTCACCAGCTCACTCCCCACCAAGACTCATGGTATGCATGAATGAAAATCAACCACCCAACCCACCAAATCCATCGCCTACTTGGAAATCCAGATCACCTTTAAACATCACACCTCCTTTGCATGATTTACCTCAATCTTTTGAAAAGACGCTACCCAAGTTTGATCCAAACGAGAAGATGTTAGTAGATGACCACTTGCAAAGTTTCTGTCTAGCAATATAAGGATTAAGGGCTGGGGAATATGAGGATGTGGTTTGTATACTTTTTCCACACACTCTTAAAGGAATAGCAACGTCATGGTATTTTGGTTTGCCTACCAATTCTATCCCCGATTGGGATACCTTTGAAAGAATTTTCAAAAGTAAATATGCTACCCAAAAAACTCATGCAACCCTTATGAAAGGACTGTGCACCTTAAAGAAAGAAAAAAAATATAAGGTGCATAGTTTTACCCAAATATTCGTAGCCTATCTTAAGAATTTTTTGGAAGCTGACAAACCCTCAGAGAAAGTCCTGATTGAATATTATACTTCAGCCCTAGGGCCCGAGTTGGCCATGTTTTCCAAAAATGAAGGCCAAACCTATGCTATCTGAGACTTATGAGGAAGCATAAAAAGTAGAGGCTGAAAGGGAAAGTATCGAATATTATCCTGAATGGTCAAGAGAAAAAAATGTCAGGAGGAAAGCTTTATTGTTTACTAAGCCTAAAGAGGAGCAATCACCAGATTTTGAAGGAATGGAAAAAATGATGCAGAAGCTTTCTAACAGAATCATAGACTTGGAAAAGGAGAAGGAATCCCAAAAGTTATACAAAACTTACTACAAGAAAAGGGAAGATAACAATCAATCCTAGCCTCCTCCTCACATCCCTGCATCTATGAACTTAACAGAGGTAGGAATGGATAACTTCTGTACTTTCCATCAACAACCCCATTCTGAGAAGAACTGACCTCAATGGATAAATTCAATGACGTTGGTCATGAATCAGCTTTTAGATTCCAAGTTAACTGAAAAAAACGTCGAAGAAGGGAAAGATAACAGTAAATTAATAGAAAAACAGGAAGATGAAGCCATGGTTTTATGGGATTGTGTATCTTTGTTTGATGACGAGGAAGAAAATGATTTGAGACACGAGGGCATCCTAGAAACAAATGTAACAACAAGAAGCTAGGGGTTGATTAAGGAAAACAGTCTTATGCTCCCCAATATCAAGAGACTTCAAAAGAATGTTAAGAAATTCCAAAATAGTTCTCCAGCTAATAAAATCCCGGAGTTTACCATCACCAGTCAAAATCTTGGACAAATCCACATGCCTACTAAGCCCAATAAAGAAAATAATGTTATATCAAATCTCACTGAACACAAGATGGAGTATGACATTGTGGAGGAAATTAAGAAGGTGAGGGAAAACATCTCATTATTTGAAATGTGCAATGTGCCAGAACAAAAAGAAAAGCTATTAAAAGCGCTTGAAGCATCAAAGGAGAGGTTGCCCATGGACAATCAGCCTCAAGAAGAAGAAATAGGTGAAGCAAGTATCGGAGGTAAGCCTAAAAGTAAGAATCCACCTTTTATCCTTACTTTCGAAATATTTAACCACAACGTGCATAATTTCCTATTAGACTCAGGGGCATCAGTTAATGTCATGCCGCTGTCGGTCTGCAAAAAGATAAATGGACAACCTAAACCATTTACCTGGAAGGTTGTTTAGTTGGATAGAATGAATGTAAAGGTAATTTGAGAAATGGAGGATGTTCTCATTCGGCTATCTTCCAATGATAAGGTGTGTCAAGTCATCGATATTGTGGTAGCTGACATACCGAAAGCTTATGGACTTGTTTTGAGCAGAGATTGGTTGACTAAGCTGAACGGATATTTTGCCTCAGACTGGTCACATCTATGGCTGCCATATAAGGAATTCCAAATAAAGTTAAAGTGTTGAGGGAGCCCCACATGAAACACAATGTTATTCAGTTCGAAGAAAAAAATGAAGCAGTGGATCCTATTTTGGGAAACTATTTTATTGAGTTAGAACTGGGAAACTATCAAGCAGAAGAAGCCAGTGATACATCGGACACTCAGCCTGATCTCCTTCGTTTTTCACGGGCTGATGAAATCAATTGTAAAATAGTAGACTTAGCTGTAGATGTAGATGTTAGTTCTCATGCAGTAGTAGGTAGTGATTTTTGGACACTTTTCTTTGATAGTTCTAAAACTTTAGAGGGGTCGGGAGCCCGTTGTGTCCTGATTGACCCTTTAAAAAGCAAAAATTTTCTTTCATGTAGGTTAGAGTTTGAATGTACCAATAACACAACTAAATATGAAGCATTGGTTTAGGGGTTAAGGAAAGCAATTGAATTAAAGGCAAGTAATATGAAAGTGTTTGGAGACTTTGAAATAATTGTAAAACAAATTCGGAATCAAATACATTGCATTTCTCCTCATTTAAAAGATTATCAAAATGAAGTATGGGATTTACTTAAATGTTTTAATGCATTTAACATTGTATCGATTCCAATACTTAAGAATGCAGCAGCTGACTTGTTGGCCACATCAGCTGCAATGCTTGTTCCCTCTAATAATCGATGCTCTGTTGAATTGCTTTTTAGGCCCTCGGTTCCGGATATGATTACCAATCTACGAGTGTTCCATGATGATCAACAGATTATAGAATGCTTAACTAATGATGAGGCATTCAAAGGAGCGATTATTGATGATGAAGAACATCAGGCCGAGCTAAAATTCGATAATTTTATCCCTAAGGGAGTCAGAACTTTAGAACGGATGTTTGAATTAAATGAAAAATTTAGAAGACCAACAAATGTGAAGATTCATAGCTCATCTCTACAGTTTGAATTGATTAATTTGGGGACTGGGATGAAACCTAAATATGTGAATCTTGGAAAATGCTATTCACCAGCTGAAAGGGATAAGTTCATCATTCTTTTCAAGTAATACAAAGATGTTTTTGCCTGGACGTATGAAGATCTGAAGACATATGACACCAATATTATCCAGCATGTTGTCCCCATCAAATGTGGAATCAAACCTTATCAGCAGCCTTTAAGGAAAATGCATCCAAAATTGGAACCTCTAATCTAGAGTGAAGTTAAGAAATTATTGGATGCTAGAATCATTTTTAAGGTTAGACACTCAGAATGGGTTTCAAATCTGGTACCAGTGAGGAAGAAATCTGGAGAAATCAGGTTATGTGTGGATTTTAGAAACTTAAATCTTGCTTCAGATAAAGACAATTATCCTATTCAACCCATGGAGAAAATACTGCAAATGGTTTCAGGTTCTAAACTATTCTCTTTATTAGATGGATTCTTAGGCTACAATCAAGTATTAGTAGCCAAAGAAGATAGACTGAAAACAACCTTCAGGACCAGGTGGGGAACTTTTGCTTACAAAAGGATGCCTTTTGGGCTCATAAACGCTAGAGATACCTTCCAGAGGGCCATGGACATAGCTTTCTGTGGTCTGATTGGCCGCAGTGCTATAGTATACCTCGATGACTTCATGATATTTTTGAAGAAAAGAGAGCAACATGCATTTCATCTAAAGCTGATTTTTGAACGTTGCCGAAAGTATGGTATCTCACTAAACCCCAAGAAGTGCATGTTTGCTGTCATAGAAGGTAAATTATTGGGTCACATGGTGTCAAAGAAGGGGATCTCCATAGACCCAGAAAGGATCAAAGCCATTGAACAGATTCCCTTGCCCCATAATAAAAAGGGCATGCAATCATTTATGGGGAAAATAAACTTTGTGCGAAGGTTTGTGCCATATTTCACTCAAATTGTTAAACATTTGCAGCAAATGGTAAAGCAAAGTGTACAGTTCAAATGGACTGATGTAGAGAAGAATGCATTCAGTAAGATAAAAGCAGTTGTTGCACATGCACCTTCCCTGGAAAGTCCAGATTTTGATAAAGATTTTATTCTGTACACTTTCCCCTCTGATGATTCACTAGTAGCGGTGCTGACCCAGAAAGAAGACGAGGGAGATGAGTTCCCTATATCATTTATGAGCACTGGTCTACAAGGGCCCGAATTGAATTACCCTACTATGGATAAACAAGCCTACACTGTGCTCAAAGCAGTGAAACAATTCAGGCCATATATACTGAAGAATCGGACAAAGGTAATAGTTCCACACACAGCTGTGAGGTCTCTTTTCGTACAAAAGGATCTAGGAGAAAGGAGAGGCAACTGGGTAACAGCTATATAGGAGTATGACCTTGAATTCAAGCCGACCTCCATTGTCAAAGGGCAAGGATTGTGTAAGCTAATGACTGAAAGTAAAGAAAATGAAGAACATGAATGGGAAGATGAAGCTGAGTTACATTTGATGGATGTATGTCCTCTTTTCATAGCTCCAGACTCTTGGTATCGAGACCTTGTGCATTACCTTCAAGCCGGATTGTTACCAGAACATTGGAATTCTAAGAAAAGAAGAGCACTGCATCTTAAATCAACCTCATATCAAATTATTGAAGGAATATTATTCAAAAAGAATTACGATGGAGTTCTTCTTAGATGCTTGGAGAAAGAAGATGCGAAGAAGATAATGATAGATTTACATGATCGGCTTGCTGGAGGACATTTTTTCAGAGATACGATAGCTCATAAAATTCTCAGAGTCAGATACTATTGGCCCATGCTGTTCAAAGACGCACACGCCCATGTCAGAAAGTGCGACATTTGTCAAAGGTGTAGTGGAAGACAAGATAAAGCAGCAGGACCGTTAAAGCCTATGATGATAACATAGCCTTTTGAGCAATGGGGGTTGGATATCATTGGGGAGATAAAGCTGATTTCTTCTCTGCAACACAATTATATTCTGACAGCAACCGACTACTTCACTCGGTGGGTCGAAGCCATTCCATTGCGTAAAGTAAATGAAGATGCGGTCATGGCCTTTTTGCAAGATCACATTATGACTAGGTTTGGAGTTCCAATTTATTTAGTTTTCAATAATGCTACTTACTTTTCCTCCATTAGATTAACTGCATTTGCTCATGAGAAATGAATTAAGTTGCATTACTCAGCTAATTACTATCCACAGGGAAATGGCTTAGCTGAATCCATGAACAAGAATCTGATTAGGATTTTAAAAAAGACAGTGATAAAAAAATCAGAGGAGTTGGCACTCAGCGTTACCAAATTCTCTTTGGGATGATAGGGTCACCCCCAAGACTTTGTTAGATGTGTCCTTGTATACCCTTGTTTATGGGAAAGAGGCCATTCTACCCCCCAATATCATGTTATCCTCTTCCATAATTGCTCAAGAATCCAGAGGATCAGATAATGAAGTCTTGCAAATGAGGATATATAATCTCCTGAAGGCAGAAGAGTCTCAATCTAAGGCGAGAGAATGCTTTAAACAATAATAAGAGATAGTAAAGAGATGGTTCAATAAACACAAGGATGGAAAAAAAGAATTTGAGGTGGGAGATTTGGTTCTCAAGTTGGACCATCCCCATGATGAGAAAGGAAAACACACAAAATTTCAACAGTTATGGGTAGGACCTTTCCAGATTGTAGCAAAGCTTGGCCCCTCAACCTATAGATTGCAAGATTTGCAGGTTTGGGAGGAGAACTTACCAGTAAATGGTTTAGTTCTCAAACCTTATTTTTCCTGAGTTTTGTTTTGTTCTTTTATCTTGTATATAAATAATTTGACTTGGCTGTTTACTTTGATTTATGTAGTTCTGTTTTGTTTTAGTTTGAATTTTGACTGATTTCAATAAAGGAGGCAAACTCTTGGTTGCATGGAGAATATTAGAATTCTAGAATGATCAAAGTTCTTGGGTGTAAGACTGTGTATTATTGTTCATCTGACAGAATTTATTCTATTTTAGCAGTTTTCCCAAATGGCTATGAACACATTGAAGTCCTACTTAATCCTTGTAAAATAAACCAGAATCAAAAGGTCTGGAATACTATTTTGAGGCTCCGTCCATGTCACATTCTAAAATGTCCTAGGGTGTGACAGCAAAGGGCCCATGGAAAGGAAGAAGGGTAAAAATTATATTATATACAAATGATACCATGCCAAGAATTGAATGCCTAAAGGTAGATAAGAGTTGAAAGTTCCTATAAAAGCATTATGTGTCAAAACAAAATACTGAACCATATAAGATCTAAATTGCTAAAAGTTCCTCTCCGTCCGTGAGCTAAAAATTGAATACATCTCTCACACAAAAGGACACTATGGATAGAGGAGCATGAATCAAATAATCTAGAAAGAAATGCATGCAAGAGGAATCATATGAAAAAGACAAAAGTTCAAAAAGAAAAAAAAGGTGCAAAATGGCATGGGAATGAGGAACAAATGAATATTTTTGTTTACCTTATGCTACAATCCTGTGGTGTCCAAGCTGACAACTACCTGGAGACAGAGGTAACAAATGAAACTCATCTTCCTGGCCTCAAAAGAGTTATCTTGACTTGGAAATTTTGGTTTCCATTCTCCTAAATTGGACTATCATCAATGATTAAAAGTATATATATTTGCCATTTGAGAAATCTAGATATCTGGAAGAATTCAACATGTTCGTTTGTTGTTAAATAGTATGTTACTCAAGAAATAATTGTCCAAAGATCTAGGTCCACCAGGTAGTCTCTAGTTGTTGCAGCTGCAACTATCTCCCCAAATTTTTGAAATTTTGCCCCCCCCCCTTTTTATTAATTTTTATCATTGCCTAGAATTGTCTGGATCCATGAACTCTGTTTTTCTTTCTGTTTTCCTTCTGCTAAAGGTTTGGACTATTTTGAGGTTCACTCTCTTCATGTTTTTTCGGCAAATCGCTCATGTTTGAAACTGCTGTGGGTTGTGGAATTTAGAGTTTGGTTTTTTCCCTTTGATTCGTGATTTTTTCTTTGTTCTCGGAAGCATATTTATCCTTTCAGCCACTATTTTGGAGGCCTTTTAGACAACGTATCGGAGCCATATTTATTTATGGAGCTTCAATTGCGGAAGCTGAATGATGAGCATTCCACAGGATAGTCTTTGACTCCTCCGACGTCACATTGTGTCATTTTGACTTGTTTGGATTATCAGAGGTTGACCAAATTTTGGGTTGGGGTTGTTTGATTTTGTCGAGGCACTACACGACCTTAGGTTTTTCGGACTCTTAATGTTTCATGATGATTTTTGTGCCTTATCGAAAAGTTTATGGTTTTTATCAAACGCTGTAGTCTATTTGCTTTCCACCATTATGGCTCCGGAGCGGACTAAGTGTTTGCCATATAACTGCTCCGCTCGCCGATGCTTTCTCTAGGTTTCATCGTTCTTGTCTTTAGGCTGCGAGACCCGTAGCCTTTTCATCTTCTACCATTGCGGCTGCGTAACGCACTAACCTCCCGATGTTGATGTCTTTCCGTTCGCCGACAGGGAACTTTTCCACCGATGCATGGGCATTTATCTCTTCCGACTCTGATAGACTCAACAGTCTTGCAGAACTCGTTGGCCATTTGAAACCCGTCGCTGCAGCTGTAGGTCAGACTATCCGGCCAATGTTTAAATGGCTCAAGCCTTCGACGAGGTTTTTACCGCCGTCTTGTGATTTTTATCCCCTGTGTGGGTAGCAGTGGTTTCTTTTGGATCCTTGTTAATGGTTTTAGGATGAGAGCGCAGTACAGGGCCTCATTTGATTACTAGTTTGGTTGTTAGTGTAGTTTAATTTTGAAAAAGATGTAGTCCCGATTAATGATGAATGTTGTTTTACTGCAGAAGGACTCAGAAGATTCTTCATATTACTGTTGTGAGAGGGCATAGATAAAGGATAAAGCTGAGGGATTTGGCTAAGAAGTGATGAGTAGACTTTACTCTGAAATCAACAGGATCTAAAGAAGGACAAACAAAAGACAAGGCAGAATCAATGGCAATAACAGCCCAGACTTGGAAAGGGTCCATCAGTTACCAAGCGGATCCCATTTTATTAAGTACTCCTAAGTTGAAACCCAAAAATGTAAAGTATTATGTTAATCATGATTACTCACGGAAAAGACAAAATGGTGAGATTAAATGGTTTTTGAGGAGCCCAAAGGTCACACGGCTGGGGTAGACCAAAGGGTCTACTATTTTGGTTTAAATAGAAGAAAGTTACAGGGAATATGGGATTTTTCCCTGGAAAAACTTGTGAGCTGTTGTTGTCAAAGTGTCAGAGGAACTACTTCGTTTTACAATAAGAAATTGCAAATTTTCCCTGTTGGAGAGGGTGCTATGTGGAATGTTCAAATGAGATAGAATGAACAATGCTGAAGAGGAACTATTTCATTTTCGATTGTGTTTCATCAACTGTGAGAACGTTCTAACTTTCTGAACCTATGTTCTTGTTTGAATGTTCTCTGGTATATTCTGTGATAATTTCCACTATGAATAATGAAGGTTTTAACTGTTGATGAGCTATCTTGTCGCGTATATCTTTATTCAGGTTTATGTGTTTGGTTCTAATTACAGCTATCTATGATTTACCTTATCATGTGAACAGTATTACATTACTCATGAATTAATATTTTGCTCTCTAGAGACAGCTTAGTTAGTATGTATTTTCTAGTTGCATGTGATTTTAGATGCGAGAGAGTCTAAGACGAGAGGTAAGAACCTACGCATCACATTGTGAACACTCCTTGCATTCTCAATCAATTTTCATATTAGATAGGCACTTGCATATCATTCTTAAAGTCAAAAAAATACAAAAAAAATACGGTGGACCGGGCCGTGACCAGTAAAACCTTTTATTTTTGTTACTTGACCTACAGTAGCCGGAATACTAACTAGATGGATTCCCTACACCAAACAGTCACGGGCTAGTTGGGAACGTTGACTGGGGAGAATCCCTTGTTGTTGTTGCCTGCGAATTCCCAAGCCTCAACACATTTATACAATTATAAAGTACATCTTATACAAATATCATATGATATCACCCCAATTTGTATGGTGGTCAATAAATTAACTATTACACAACCATGATTTCAACAAAATGTTAATGCTTACCAAATATTAATGCAGGGGAAAATACCCAGTGTATAGGATGCTCATAAGTCACTTTGAATGCAAAAATGATCCACATGGAAGATATCCCTTATTCAGTCTAATCCTTGACAGTTTTCATCAATAATTTTCCAAATGTAAAAATACCATAGTAAGCAAAAATAAAGTGAGCTACTTGTTTACCATATTGGAAAATAACAGATATCAAGCATAGTAATTCATAGAGGATAGTAGATTTAAATAAGGATGTTTTTCCTTCTTTGAAGGATATGGAAAACATAGTAAGAGTTTTATTTAATCTAATTAAGTCATTTAGATGGATATCTTAGCTTTATCATACAAAGCTTGTTAGCTCGCAGAAACTTTTAGTTAACTTATTGTAGCTTGTTGGAATATAATCCGTCAGGATTATACGTTAGCGTACATAATAGGAATATGAATAGTTACATAGGAAGGTGAAAAACCTGGTTGGAAGATGAATCTCAACCACCATTAGAAATGTATAAATGTATGCATTAGAAATGGAATAGAAGGAATCGGGAGTTATTATCTAACAGTGGTATCAGAGCTGCCTGTCATAACTCCTGCCTGCATGCCTGCCATTCTTCCTGCCAGAACTCCATTCTACTATTGGATTATTTTGATAAGCTGCAAAATTATTTGTATAGGCTGCAGAATCATATTGTAATTTGTAAAGAAGAAGGAATCTAAACCTGCATCCCATATCTTTTTCCAAGTATTCTGTAAGTTGTGGATTCCATAGTGAAGATGCACTCTTTGGAATCTGTAGTTGGTGCCACTCTCTCTGGCAAAGATCATCCCAAAGGAGAAATCAGCAAGAGAGGCAGAGGAAGAAGAAAATTTAGAGGTAGAGGAGGCAGAAACAACTCCAGCAAAAGATCAAATTTGCAGTGCAAGCGTTGTGTAAAGACTGGACACACAGCAGATCAGTGTTGGGCTTCATGGGACTCCATTAAAGACAGACATAACCAGAAGAAAGATGACAATAAGAACCAAGATGCTAGTAAATCTTTAGATTCTACTCATTGTATTGTTGCACATTGTAATCTTGGTATTAATGAATTGAATTCACTTTCATCTTACAAAGATTGTTGGCTACGGGTGATTCCATGAAGATGGGTAACACGTTTTGGCCAAATTTGGCGATGAAAACCTGATTTTTTACTCATGTACTAGAGAGAAGCCCTGAAAACGCATATATGCCATGTGAATTTTGACTTGTAGTAAAAAAACAAATTGTAGAATATTATGTTGGCTTCATAGTGATATTTTTAAAAAAATATTCTGATGTCATTTAATGTGTGAATTTTTGCATTTAATGAACTATGTGACCTTAAAAATTTGAAGAAGCTAATAAGTGGCTCGTGTCCACATAGAGTAATTCAATCTTGCATTAATAATTTTAAGAAAATAAATATATGAGAATGATCTTCATAAAATGCAGTGTGATGTGCATATTTTTTTGTTAATTTTTTTTGCATTATACAATTATTTATTATTTTTCGAAAGTGACCACATTCGATTTCAGTATCGTTTTAAA
>LPNX010957153.1:795681-905678 GCA_001517045.1 Pseudotsuga menziesii
TCGACTGAGGTATTTAAATACCTCGGTCGAGGGTTTTTAAAGCCCGCAATACCTCGTTCGAGGTATTTAAATACCTCGATCGAGGTATTTAAATACCTCGGTCAAGCGCTTAACAAGCCCTCGGTCGAGATATTAAGACCTCGGTCGAGGGCTTAACAAGACCTCGACCGAGGTGCATTTTTCTGTTTTTGCCGAAATGCTCTTGCCAAAAAGTGTTACCCAGGCCCGTGGAATCACCCCTACTTGATACTGGTGCAACATCACACATGACTTTTAGAAAAGACTGTTTTGAAGAACTTAATGAAACAATAAATGGCATAGTTTACTTTGCAAATAAGTCAAGTCTTAAACCAAAGGGAATGGGCACCATTCGACTGAAGATGCCTAGATTCCATGATTTCTTGTTGAAGAATGTTCTTTATCTTCCATAGTTGTAGAGAATCCTGCTGTCCTTGGTGGAGATTCAACAACAAGGCCATTCCATCCAGATGTTTGATGGAATCATAGAAATAAGAAAGTCCTCTGACATCCAAGTCATCATGACTGGATATGAATATGGGAAGCTGCTGAAGCTAAAGGGTTCATTTGCAAGGGTTTAGAACTATGCCTACCTCTCTCAGCATGAATAAGGTAATTTGTCATCAAGTTTATTGTGGCATGCAAGATTTGGTCATCTAAATTATAACAGTCTTCGTTTGTTGAGAAAGAATGGTGTATTTGGTTTTCCCACCATTCCCAAAGATAAGAGCAAATGTGATGCATGTATATTAGGGAAACACAGTAAGCTGCCATTCCATGAATATAATTTCAGAGCAAGTAGGAAATTAGAATTAGTGCATTCTGATTTATGTGGCCCAATGCCAACTCCTTTTGCTAATGGGAATAAGTATTTTATGACCTTTGTTGATGACTACTCAAGAATGTGCTGGATTTACTGTTTAAAGACAAAATCAAAAGCACTTCAAACATTCAAAGACTTTCATGGATTGATAGAAAAACAAGCACAATCTAAAATTGGTACACTTCGTACCGACAATGGGAAAGAATACACTTCAAATGCTTTTGAAGATTATCTTCGCCAACATGGAATTGCACATCAGACTACAGTTCCCTACAATCCTCAACAAAACGGTGTAGCAAAAAGAACGAACAGAACCATAATGAATATGGTATGCTCAATGATGTTTTTCAAGAATGTAAAACTAATGTTTTGGGGTGATGCAGTGAAATGTGCAGCCTATTTGAGAAACAGAAGTACCTCAAATGCTCTTGATAACAAGACTCCACATGAAATGTGGTTTGTCCATCTCCCTTGAGTTAGGCATCTTAGAGTTTTTGGTTCCACCTATTATGCCTTGATTCCAAAGGAGCAAAGAAATAAGCTTGGTGCTCGAAGCAGAAAATGCATTTTCCTGGGGTACGAAGAAAACTCCAAGGCATACCGTCTGTATGATGAGGTAAACAAGAATTTTGTTATTTCCAGAGATGTCAATTTTTTTTTAGACTAATAAAAATGACCAATCCATTCAGAGACAGCTTGATCATTTGGAAAAATATCCTCATCCAAAGAAATATTCTGAAAATGAATATGAAATTCCAAACCTTGAAGGGGGGATTCCTATTCTGGATCAACCTTTGGAATTTCCATATGAAGGACCAACTCCCCCACATGAAGAAGTTCCTGCTACTTCACCTGAACAAGAGGTTCAACTAGATGATGTGATTGAGAGAATTGGAAGACTCTCAATCAATGATGAAGCACCACCAGCTGATCAACCAAGACCATCATGAAAGATTCCTAAATGGGCCACAAAGACACTTTAAAGTGTCCATCTGGATGAAGTTGGAAAGATGGGAACGAGAAGTTCAAAAAGACATGAAGATGGAGGAGAAGCAGATAATTCAGGTGATGACATGGATGTATCATTTAATTGTGAATTTAATTTATCTGCTAACTTTGAACCAACATCCTTTGAAGAAGCTCCTACTCGAGTTGAGTGGAAAGAAGCTATGCAAAATGAGTATGATGCACTCATGAAGAATGGAACTTGGAAGCTGGTTGACCCTCCAGTTGGAACCAAACCAATTGGCTGCAAGTGGGTGTAGAAGAACAAATACAGATCAGATGGCTCACTTGACAAGCACAAAGCGAGGCTTGTAGAAAAAGGCTATGCACAGAAGGAAGGAATTGACTATGAAGAAACGTTCTCTCCTACATCAAAATGGGCTACCATCCATACCTTACTCTCTTTAGCTACTCAGAATGGGTGGAAATCTCATCAGATGGATGTGAAGACTGCTTTCTTGAATGGAGACTTGAAAGAGAATTTCTTCGTGTCTCAACCAGAAGAATTTGTTGTGAAAGGAAAAGAACAAAAGGTATGCAAGCTTTTTAAATCCTTGTATGGACTAAAACAAGCGCCTCGCGCATGGTATGAAAAATTAACCGAGCATCTTTTGAAGTTAAATTTTGAACATTTTGATCTTGATGATGCAACACTGTTTATAAAGAAAGTTGGAAGATCTGTTGTGTATCTTGTGGTGTATGTAGATGATCTTTTGATGACAGGGAACAATGAGAGCTATATAGCATCCATAAAGAAAGATTTGAAAAAGATCTTTGAAATGACAGATATGGGACATCTCCACTATTACTTAGGAATTGAAGTCACTCAACATCCTAAGTACATATTCCTATCTCAGAAAAAATATGTTGGAGAATTACTAAACAAATTTTGCATGACAGAATGCAACCCTATCTCTACTCCAATGGAACAAAAAATGAATCTCACAGCAAGCGAAGGAAAAGAATTTGAGGATGTGACCAAGTATCGACAACTTGTAGGAAGTATTATCTACCTTACAACAACAAGACCAGATATTTCTTATGTTGTTGGCATACTTTCAAGGTTCATGCATAAACCTTGTGAAGGACACTGGTTAGTTGCAAAAAGAGTTCTAAGATACTTGAAGGGGACTCAAGATGTTGGACTCAAGTACTCTAAAGTGGATGACTTCAAAATTATTGGGTACTCAGACTCAGATTTTGATGGCGATAAGGAGACAGGAGTATCAACTTCTGGATACACTATGAGTCTTGGATCAGTAGCTATCTCATGGAGATCACGCAAACATTCAGTTCCGATAGATTAAACAACAGAAGCAGAATATGTGGCTGCAGCTAAAGCAACGAAAGAAATAGTATGGCTCAGGAAGATACTTGAAGATTTGCAAGAAAAACAAGAGAACTCCACTCCATTATTGATCGACAATACTTCTGCAATCAAGTTGGCTAAGAATCCCAGATGCCATGATCGAACCAAACACATCAACACAAAGTATCATTTGATTCGACATCATGTAGAGGCCAAGACAGTCCATCTTCGACATTGTTCCACAAATGATCAAGTTGCAGACATCTTCACCAAAGCACTTGGATGAGAAAAGTTTGAAAGATTCACAAACATGCTCGGACTTACTAACACCCCTTCGGATTAAGGGGGGGATTGTTGGAATATAATCCATCAGGATTATACGTTAGTGTACATAATAGGAATATGAATAGTTACATAGGAAGGTGAAAAGGCTGGTTGGAAGATAAATCTCAACCACCATTAGAAATGTATAAATGTATGCATTAGCAATAAAATAGAAGGAATTGGGAGTTATTATCTAACATAGCTTACTTATCTCAAGGAAGGTTCGATCAAGAGGAAGAAGCTCATATTTTAGACTCTTGGAGCTTTTACACACACACACACACACACAGAAAGAAAGAGAGAGAGAGAGGTCTCTATTTGTAATGATTGATCCATTCTATTTAGGTTTGGATAAAGGAACATTGTGAAATAAGATTGTATGCTTGTATTTTTTTCTTTCAGATTGATTTTGGAAGCAATTTCACATTTGAATCATATCTTGTGACTTTGTTGACTATATGGTTAGTTGAATGAAGAAATGTATTGAGTATTCACATTTACACACAGTAATTCACTTTTAGCTATGCATTGCAAGGCAGATCAATGACATAGGAGAGATTGGTTAACGAGGTTACAAGTCAATGATGGTGATCAAGAGCTGAGTTGATTAATGGCTAAAGAGGAATTTTGCTGACTAAAAATTGAGAAATTTAAAGGAGAATCGGTTACGAAGTTGGAAACTAATCATTGCAAGGATGACGAATATCAATGGTTAAGCATGATTTGCTACAAATCAACAACAAAGAACTATTTCATTGTGCGAACTAGCACGATAGAAGAAATTCCTAAATGGAGCAATACTTTATAGAATTCACCCTATAACCATTTAAGTCCATCGTCGATCTAGATCTAACGGTTGTTAGTCCATTTCACTGATGAGCTAGAAAGTGGGTTAATTGCAGAAGCTGGTCGCGAAATCATTATGTAATCCATTTCATCGATGGTAATCTATGTGTAATCTTTGTGTAATGTTTGGGCTATGTGTGATAACGTGGTGGGATGTACGATTACAGATGAGGATCCTAGCCACGCATGAGCGCATGGTGGGAAGTATGGTTTTAGTCCCGAAGGGATGGATAAGGGAGATTCACAGCATAGGACATGTATGGTCTTTAAGGCTTAGAGGACACCAATTTGGGATGACTGCAGGATGATGAAGGTTGAGTACATAACCATTATGATGGTGAGGTGGCCACCACCCTTATATTCTGAAGTAGCTCTTCCCTCTGCTCAATGACCTCTATGGAGTATCCTAGCCTGTTTTGTGTCTATGCATTCCCTCCTAGTTGAAAGGGCTCGTGACTTTGTTTTCCTCTCTTAAGCGCTGGTGCTTAGTGGAGAGTCTATCTCTTGGGTTTTTCCCATGGCTCCCAAACGCTCTTAGAGGAGAACCTTGGGGTTGGGGGAAGTCTTGACCAACAATCATGACAAGGGTTGTGTGACTAGATCCTAGATACAAGCGCAAAAGGCTGCTGACTGATTCAAATACTTTATTCCTTTGGCGACCCATAACAAAATTAAATCAGTTATATATTTTTTATGTGATGAATCTAAGGCCTTTCCCTGGGAGGAGCTGCATCATGAGGTTGAAGCTTGGATGGTGGACCCTAGTAATATAGCTAGGAGGGCTACGAACTATGATAGTTTGCTTATGATTTATTGGGTTAACATGAACATGATAGTGCATTCGTCGCTTAACACTACTACAAAATGGGAAGGGGATGAAGAACCAATGAGATTTTGGAAGGAGCACAATGTCGATTGTCAGATAATGCACAAAAAGATAGACATCATGGCCAAAAATATTGGGATTCAATTCTCCCTCCCGAGGATGGAGCAGGAGGAGATCGAAGGGATGAGCATGGCCAATTCAATCGACATAACTACTAGGGATCCCTCTAGGAAGATGAAGAATACCAAACACTCCTCTCTGGGAGTGTCCACCGAGGGCTCGGTTTGAGGCCCCTGTGTTTATTCTCTTGTTATTTCTTGTTCAATTTACTGTTAGTGGTTACAGTAGTGATAAGATTTATAGGAATCTTATGTATGTAATCGAGATGGGGAATGCCATGAACAATCTAGTTGTTTTGTTATGTCTTGTTCAGTCACCTATTAGTGGTTCCTATAGTGATTTGCTTTATGGGAAGCTTATGTATGTAATCGAGATGGGGCATGCCATGAACAATATGGATGTTTTGTTTCAAGATGGGTGGTTCTGTTTTGGATGAATGTAAATATTTTCAGAACTGGGTAGGTGGTTTTTGGATCTGTTATTCAGAATGTAATTAAGTGACTATGGAGTAATACAATCATTTTTTTTACAAAAACAAAGTGGAGAAATTTTGAAATATTCTATAACTACTTCAATTTCTCACCTTTTAGCAAAATGGATGGATACAATTCATATATAGTTTGATATTAATGTCTTAAAAGAAAAGGAATTTACCACCAATGGCCACAAACAACTAAAAATTAGTCAATGGGATTGCTAACTACATTATGTAAAATTCTTTAATAGTGGTCAGGGAAGCTTTATGAGACCCATAGGTGATACTCCCAATGCCTAAAAGGAAACCTATAGGTGATACTCCCAAAGAATGTTGAAATTGTATTGATAATAATTATATATACCGCAAAGTTCAACTCAGATTCCAATAACATCAAATGATTTTGGCATTGCCTAGGCTTTACAAAAATATTTCACACAAATTAGTTGTTACACCATCAATTGGGTCTACTTATGGTTCTAATAAATATGTTGTAATAAAAAACATTCAATATTTTTCACTACATTGCCTTCCCATGGTCAATAGCTATCCTGCAATCCAATTTTTTCCTTGAACAAATGTGCAATAAAATCAATTAATAAAATAGACAAGTACAACTGTACTTAAAATGAAGAAATAAACACGTTATAATCAATGAAATGACAATAAGATATCTAATTGGAAAATTCGTTATGGTGATAACTTACAAATATACATTAGAGAATGATACAAATTTTCATTATGTTCCTTTCCATTGTGAAGACCTACATATATCATGACAAAATAGTATGTTCATATAAGAGATTGATAGATATGTAAAAAAAGGCATAACATATATGAAATTATAAAAAAAAAATGAAAATACCTTAATGAGCTTCTCTTGGTTTCAAGAATATCTTATTCTCTACTAAACATGGGCAACCACATGAAGGTTGAAGCTCATATGACCCCTTCCCCCCTCACATCACTCGCAATTCCCCACACCCAATCTATCTACTGTAAAAATAAATGAAAGTTACATAACACAATATAACCGATAAGATCCATGCATAAACAGTAGAAAAACAAAAAATATATGCATGAAAGGTACATCCAAGTAATAATCTAACATATAAATTTTCACATATAAAACTTAAATGAGAACTGATAAATAATTCATGCATGCTACTTACTGAACAACATCCAACCATGTTCCTTCACAATATTTTCAAGCATAATCCATGCCACGATCACCTATAACTTCATCCTCTTTGCATTTCGTCCCTTCAAAATCTACAACACTTGATAAATCTGCATACTCCAATTCATATCTATTACAATTTCTTGGTCCCTTCAGAGGGCATGTCAAAAATACACACCATTCATTCTCTACCCGATCTTCTACATAAAATATGTGTTTCACTTGTGATTCTAGAATAAATAGATCATCTTTCACTCTATCCTTACTCAATCATCTCTTCAGGTTCACCATGGTGAAACCAATTTCATCAACTTTCATTCCATTCTTCTTGTGTACAACTATCTAATCACATTTGAAAAATGGACACTACACCAAATAGTAGTCCAATAACATTATTTCTTGAATCACTCCATAATATGTTTTCTTTTGATGTTAGGGTTTGTATCCTTTGCACCTGATCTCATTAATCTTTATGCATCTATGCACACACCACTATTTTGGGTGTCCCTGACATTTTCTATGCTTTTAACATGAAATATACACCCATTGATTAATTATCCATCATACTTAGTTGCATATTTCCTTGGGCCACATGCCAACCATTTAAGGGTATCATAAATATTTTCTTTTCCATCCACTTGTAAATTTTTAAATGTCATGAGAAAACCATGCAATTTCAAAATATATTAAAGGAATGTCACCTTCATATGCCATAATAGTCTTGATTAATGAATTTCAATTAAATATAATATGAAGAACATGTCATTACATGTTTTCTTAACCAATCACTAAATTGTTGGCTGTACAACTTTTGTAGTAAGACTTCATCTTTTTGGGCTTGGATGTTACTATTGGAAATTTCTGTCAAGTGCATCATAATTTCAAGTCATGTCAATAAAAAATTTATTAAAATATTGTGATATATTATAATAAAAAATTATTTCATAAAGATGTTCTTATTACTTACTCTATCCAAGGTTGAATTTCATCTATGTTGTGCAAGACCCATCTGTGGGCTTATAACAAACTAGTTTTATCTAATTCAATAGAAGCTCCACTAGATAAGGCCTTCCCATATTGTCCAATCTCTCCTTCTTCATCATACCATGATTCATTTCTAATAAGCATGATTTCAATATATTCCATACCTTGAACATATCCAGCACAAAATTTTATGGATTCCTCCACAGTGTAGTTTTCAGCTATGCATCCTTCGTGCCTATTCTTATTTTTCACGTGACTTTTGAAAACTTTCATGTTTCTAGAAAAAAACACACAATTTGTAGTGAAATCAAAAGTATGAATAAAGAGTTCTTATTAATGTATTATTACTATATGCACATAAAATGTTGGAATTTATGTGGATTTGCACTTAATAAAATTTCACTGACCTTTCAAAAGGGTACATCCATTGATATGCAACTGGTCCATAATAACGTATCTCTCGCACCAAGTGTACAGTCAAATGTATCATTATATAAAAGAATGAAGGGGGGGAATATTTTTTGAGTAAGAACAAGGTTTCCACAACATCATCTTGTAAGTTATCAAGATATTTTGGATCCACCATTTTTGCACAAATTTTCCTATAAATGAAGCAAAGCCTACAAATAGTGTTTTGAACTACTTTTGGTATCACATGGTGCACTGCTACAGGAAGGATTTGTTGCATGAGAACATGGAAGTCATGTGCTTTAATACTATGAATCTTGATATATTTCATAGATACACGATTTCTAGGGTTTGAACTATATCCATCTAGAACTTTTAACATGAACAAAACACCACAAAGAATCTCTTTCTCCTTGTTTGAAAGAGTGTGTGGTGTGGGTGGAAGAAATATTTTTTTTCCTTTTTGTTGTGGCCACAGTGACCTCCTTATACCCAATTCTTGTAATTCATCACGAGAATTTTTTCCATGCTTTGATTTATGTTTTATATCCATAAGGGTTCCAAAAATACTTTCACATACATTTTTTTCTGTGCATTAAATATAAAATGTGATGCACTAGGAGTTTCTGCATCCAACCATATAAAATATCAATGAATTATAACATCAAAGAAGAAGTAAACAATATATTCCAATTAAAAACAATGAAATCCTTCAAGCATCGTGCATTTTAGGTCATCAGTTAATGTGTGCACATACCTACCAATATGGTAAATTGAATAGAATTGACCTTTTCTTCCACATGATAGTCTTCGAATTTTCACTTTTTTTTTAATTTCTCTTTCTTTTTGTACTATTAGTATTTCCCCATTTCTCTTCCCTTCCTTATGTTTCTGTAAAAATATATTATACATATACAA
Source organism: Pseudotsuga menziesii (assembly GCA_001517045.1). Lineage (NCBI taxonomy): Eukaryota > Viridiplantae > Streptophyta > Pinopsida > Pinales > Pinaceae > Pseudotsuga > Pseudotsuga menziesii. Next base: position 804,918 of record LPNX010957153.1, read on the forward strand.
TTGTAGGTTAAATGAGATGCCCAGACTTCCCATTAAATGGTCCTTTTTGTGAACAATACTTATGATTTATTGGAAGGTATCTCCTATGTCCCATGTACATGCACTTCCTACTACATTTGAGATACAATGAATTTTTGTTCCTTCCATACATAGGGCATGCACAAAACCCTTTAGTCATGCAACCATCCATATTTCCATAAGCATGAAAGTCGTGAATTACCCACATCAATATAGCCTTCATAATTAAAATGACCTTGAATGAGCATCGTATGTCCTTTCCCCTTCATCCCATGTTAGTTTTAGTTCATTTACCAATGGCTCCAAATAAACATCTATGTCATTTCCTGGTTTCTTGGGACCAGGTATTAACAATGACAACAAACAAAAGCTCCTTTTCATGCATAACCATGGTGGAAGGTTATATGTGATTAATACTACTGGCCATACACTATTACTACTACTCAAGTTTCCAAAAGGATTAAATCCATCCACTACCATTGCAAGTCGTACATTGCGAGGATCGTTGGAAAAATAAGACCATTTATAATCTATAGTTTTCAACGATGGGATATTAAATGGGTGGCACATTAATCCATCCTTCCATTCTCATGATGCCACCTCATTTTCTGTGAAATATATGTAGAGATGTAACAAAAACATAAAGAATCATATATACATTGCAATAATTAGTAGATTAAAGAGGATTATTTTTTAACTGGTTGGTAGTAAATGAAGGTGTATGATATAATGGAATTATAAGAGTTGAAAATCATAGTTGTACATTCTCTTCAACCTCGGCACTATATGGAAATACCTCAACACTTTGGCTGGGACACTTGTATGCACCTTTTTAGAATGAGCATCAACCTTCCATCTTGATTTGCCACATGTTGGGAATTCATTTTGTTGGGGCTCAACCTTCAAGGTCCTTAATTTTGGCAACTCCATGGTTTTGGTGCGAATCTTGTAAGCAGAGTTGCGGTCCAAAATAGTCTTAGGGGTTTCGGGGTTGGGTCGAAGCCCCTCTTTTTGTAAATAACCCATGGTTTATGGTTTTTGGGTGCCCATGGTTTAAGCCCATGGTATTGTAATAGTGCACTTGTATAAATAGGCACTTATGTAAAGGAGTCAGGTTAGGTTTTTAACGATTATGTTATGATTCTAATGTGATGCAAAGCTAAGATATATCTTAGGGTTTAAGGTTATGTCCCAACTGTGTGCGTGGATGACCTCTGCAACTGAATGCGTAGAGGTTTTTGAAGGAAGGTTAAGTCATAGCTGTGTGCGTGGATGACCTCTATAGCTGAGTGCGCAGAGGGGTTTTGTAAGGAAGTATCTGCAGCTAAGTGCACAGTTTGGGAGATTGAGAAGATCTGCAGCTGAGTGCGCAGATCAGAACTATGATTTTGTAAAGAGTTGAATATAAACATAGTTCTGTGGATGTAGCCCCTACCCTGGGGGTGAACCACGTATATCTTGTGTTGTGGTGGTTCTGTTATTTTTGTGCTGTTATGTTTTTATGCTTTTGATAAGTAGGTGAATTCTAAAGTAAGATAATTGTTAAATATTAACTTCATTGTGAATTCCCAGTTAAGGGTTAAGCAATAAATGTTCTTTTATCTAAAATGAGAAGTTATTTAAGTGAATGTCGAAGCCCTATTTTGTATAAATAATTGTTGTTAAGACTAAAGGTACGGTAATATCCCTCTTCTGCTTGCAGAAACCTGATTCTGTGGCACCCCATAGCTATTTCAGGTGAGACTGCAACCTGTTCGCAGGTTGTCACCGAAAGGGCCAACAATGTGGGTCTTTTTGTTGGTGCAAAGATAAAGACATAGAACCCGGGTCTGCCCTGTTCCCAACACATTTATTTCTTCATATTTTCCCAATATAAAATGCAATCATTGTGGCATGCATGTATCATTTCATAATCCAACCCCAATGATTCAATCAAACGTTTTGCAACATATGTAGATTCTAGAAGTGCATTTCCTATTGGAACCATTTCTCTTTTCTACTTCAACAACTGGGTGAAACTTGCATCAGACTATCCATTTCTCACTTTAAGCTTGTACAATTTCACAGTGGTCGATAGCTTAGTGAAATTAGTGCAAGCTGGGTACAATGGTTCCTTACCATCTTCAATTAACTTTAGATATTGATTGATATCATTCTTTTCTTCCATTGATTCTACTTGGCCATTTTCACAATTCACATCTGGATTTTCATTATAATATTGATAAGAATCATTCACCATTTCAACCATATGATCATCAATCATGGTTTCCTCATTATGATTTTCATTCTAAATAACTTTAGTATCATTTGTAAGAAAGGTTACAAACTCATCATTATGATTTATCATATTGATGACTGACTATGTGCTCATCACCATGTGTAATTTATCGAGGAAAATCATGCATCTCAGTTGTGTGGCATTTTTTTCTCTTGTCAAATATATAGTAATGAGTAGGATTTCTCTCTCCATGTAAAAACCAAGTTTTATATGAACTTATTATACCATGAATCATAAAGTGGTCTTGTACTTCCTCAAACGTCAATAGTGCAACATTGCAACATTTTTTACAAGGGCATCTTGTGGTGTTATTCTCCTCTGAATGCCTCGTTGCAAACTCTATGAATTTTTCAACCATGAATTGATATTCTTTTGACATCTTACATGGAACCAATTTACACATCACATAATAAAAAACCACTACAAATTACAATGAAGACATATGTTACAAAATATCATATTGAAGAATCAAATATAAAAAGTATACCTCATTTTCTAATCTGTCCAATCCCTTTTTTTGGCCATTTTAAAATAAAACCTACCCAATTTATTGAATTGGCTCCTCAAGTGTTTCCCTCTCAACTTCCTTCCAATATCTGGTTAGGAATATTCATTTAGTACACTGATATGCTTTCCAAAATAGCCTTTACCAACACATGACAACCATATATTACACCATACAAACTTTCTCCTTGTAATAACCAAATCCAAGCATCAATTACATAATATTTTGGTTTTATATTAAATCCAAGATATTTAATATTTTTACCCATTAATATAACTCTGAAGATAAAAAAACAAATTTGTGAAATCTAGTGGGCCCCTCTCAATTGGATATTGCACTTGAATATCGGAGGTACAAAGGTCATGTTTACATAGCACGATGGTTTATAAGGATAATAATATTGACATTAACAGTCTGTTAATACTCCCACCAACCTACAAATCTGACATCCACCAAGCATGAGTTAGCTGGATACAACTGCAACCTCCAGAAGTGTCAACTGTTACCACTAGGTACTTGTTCATCATTTATCAATCCTTTTGTGTTCTATAATTCATCCAATCGACAGTACCACCATGGCCTCGTCTGTAAGAATCCTTGACCCGTATGAGGATATCATTTGCAATCAAATTTATGACAGTATTGAAGCCTCAGTTGTATATCTGACTGAAAAGGGTGTCTAAGACTTGCAACACAGGAAGAAAACCTATCCAAAGGCTTCAAGCAATCCCGTGCGAGTATTTATTTATCCTCTAGTTGTTTAAGGTAGTGATATCCCATGGATATTTCATTAGCTTCTGATGGATTTTGAAATTTTGATCCACAGAGGATCTATTTCCTAGATTGGAAAACAAAGTGTGTGATGTAAATAAAAAGGAAACTCAGACCTAACTAGTAAAAGAAAGCATGATTAAAATCTAAGCTATTTAAAGAGTATATTGAATTGATTTGTAGGTGAACCAAAGGTGGAAAACAAACACGTAACTTCACCCAAAACAAAAATGTAAATTAGATTAAGAACTTATCACCTAACTTACAATCAATTAATAAAATCAATTGACAACAACCTAAGATTATATCATTCAAAGTCAACTTGGATAGCACATGTCAGTTGAAAAAACAACATTTCTTGTTGTAAATTTTCACTGTTCCATCACTTGAATAAATAGATAAAGACAGTTAAAATAATAAATTCCTTTAAAAGCTTTATTAATGCATTAATCAGTAACAAAGAGAAATATAGGCTATGAATAAACACATTTATCAATTGCAAGTAAACCACAGCATCATCTGGCCATTCGAAACAAGAAAAATTGAGATCTCTCAAAGAAATTCAATTAGATCAATGACAAGAGATGTGAAATAACAATACTGTATTAATTCAAAGTTTAGAAGGAAATTACATAAACCTCCTGAAAAACAGAGGTGTTTTTCAGTCTCTTGTGACAATCTTTCCTTCTCCCAAAAGTCCCCTAATACGTCTGAAAACTACCTCTTAAATAATTATTACAAAAGAATGAATTTCCCTCAAAAGGGGATCAAATAACCTAAACAAAACTAATATCCCAGAAAATCCCTCCATATTTTCCATATACCTAACAACTCCTCAATATCAGGATAGTTAGAATATTCAATGCCAAGTTGGGCATTGCACTTGTGATCTTTTATTTCATTTTTGGATAGCTTATTCCAAACACGAATATAGATTTGGATTTTTCCTTCAACTGCAAATGGTCATTTTATTAACCGATCCACATAATCTATACTGATATTATCAAGCTCCTTGATCTTCTCTTCTACTTCATCTCTCTGCTGCTCAACCTGTTCAATCATTAACCCCGGTGGACATGCCTTGTCAATGAGTACCATTGCAAGAAAAGATAAATCATCCATTAAATTGTCTACAACATACCATCTCCTGCAACAAATGGCTTGCGCCTTCTCGATAGCTTCAACAATTGTTTCATATAGATCCTCCCAAGCTCATAGGATAGTCTTGATTTTCTTTAACTCAAAATTGCTGATGAGAATGGTGACGTTGTCTAGTTTGTCTTTCATATACCTTTTGTTAGTCCGTAACTTCATCATAAGATTTTGAAGCTTGTTTCCTTTTTCAACCAGATCTTCTTCAGCAAAATCAATTTTATCCAAAGTCACATGAATTTCAAAAATGTTTTCCGAATTTTTAAATAGCTCATTGATTAACCCATGATGCTCTTTATTGGTTTGAAGAGCCAGCTCCTTGAATTCCTATTGAGAAAACTTAGAAAATGAAGATGAAGCTGCACTTGCAGCTACATCTTCATACTATTTTTCCAACAAAAATACCTTACGTGCCAAAGTAGCATTGATGGTCTTCTCTTTTTGTAAATCACCCTGAAGAGCAGGATTCTTTACCTATAATTCATTATGCCTGTCATCAGATGTCTTTACCAAATTAGTAATTTGGTCCTCATGTTGTTTCCTGACCTGTTCCAGTTCCTCCTTTAATCTGATAATTTTTTCCTTCTTATTATTGAGTTCATTGTTCAAAGTATTGACAACATCAAAGTTAGAACCTGTAAAAGCCCCTAGAACAGAAGTAGCATCTACAAAATCCACTTGTGGATCACCAGATCATTGAGTCCATACAATCTCATTTGAAAGATATGTATCCACATCACTTTGATCTCTACTCCTCTTTCTTCCTCTCTTAATCACTGATTTATCATATTTTCTATAATGATACACTCCAAGAGATATTACAAAGTATTCATTGAATTCATCTCTTATCTCATCAATGGGGGGTACATCAATACCTGCAGATATCAAAGAGGAGGTTTAAGTCATATTATGAGAAGGCATGGGCATAGTAATATGAGAGGTGAGTGCAGAGAAAGTGCTAATCTGGATAATAGTCACTTTAGGAGTTGAAGGATTATCTTTAACATAGGTTTCAATGGATGAAACCAGCATGGTGGCAGCTGGAAGTGATGATGGTGAAAACACCGAGGCTTTCTCATGAATAGGAGATGGTATTGAACCAAAAGAAGGAATATGCAATGGAACCTTAAATACTGGAGATATATTGGATGGTGGAATAGGCGTTTATACAGAGATAGGTATAATAGAATTAGGTAGACATGTGGATTCATGATATAGCTGAGACATCAAGGGTGACATGGTAGAACCAGTAGGGAAGGAAGACAAGACTACGATTGATGACAGGAGTAATGCCGAAGAGGACGGACAAGGCTCAGAAGAGGATTGTGATTTTGGGAGAACTGATGAAGATCTCCCATTGCTGCCACTAAACACATTCATGAAATCCTACAAATTATTACCATTTCCAGCTTCCTCAGTGACAGGAGCATGGGAAATTATTTCATCCTCCTCTTCTGAATTGGTAAAATATATTGTAGAAATAGGGAATGATGAAACTTGAACCTTCAATTCCTTGAGTGGTTTCTTCTCAACTTGATTTTGTTCATATTGGATTTTATTAGAAACAGTAGTTACCTAAGTATCCTCACCTGGCTGAGAGGTTGCAATTTATTGAGTGTCCAATGCCAAAGTCATCTTGGTCAGCTTCTATTTAATTTGATTTGAAGTATATAAATAGGCTTTAACATGCTAATCAACAGATTCCTATGGGATGTCTTCCATCGGAATTTTACCTTTATATGTGGCTGAACTTGTTTCTATAGAAGGGTCTTTGGCTGCTTGAGCCTCTTTTTCTACCGCTTGGGCCTCTTTTTCTTCTCTGTCTCTTATCATCTTTTCTTGAATATCTAATTCCATTTCCCGGTAGTGTCAAACCCTATATATAACTTCCTTTTGATATAGTAGGATTTGAATCTGCTCTTCTTTACTTTTGGCCCTGGCCAAATCCTCAGAGAAAGTGTCAACTCCTTGATAAACGAAGTCATCTCGAACTTCTTCATGAATGTATCCTATTTTGAAATGATTCTGTTTAAGGTGGAAATCGACAATCTCCTTGGGATCATGCTGTCTCTTACTGGAAAAGCTCATCTTGAGCAAGACTATGTGATCATTGAGTTCTGATCCCCAGGTGGAGGTTGGTATACTCAAGGATCCAAGAGTTTGAGGAAACTTGATCGAGACCTTTCTTTTGGGAACTACACATTTCTTATATATATTTTGGTCATTGTTTGGAATGATATTTCTTTGAGAACCAATATGTCAAGTACAACCTTCGGTAGCATGTGAGTAGCACCGATATCAAAGACTCTGATGTATGCAAATGACTCACTAACATATCAATTTCCCATCGTAGCTATAAGGGTTTTGGATTCAGGGGAGAAAGCAGGAGCTTCCTTCTTGAAAATTAAGAAATAGACTTTGTCAAGGAAGTTTTCAAAAATGTCATAAAATATGGTCACATAGTTGGTGTCCGACAGCTCCGCATGGTAGATGTCTATAGGAGGGGATGGTAGTGCCCAGTTCCATCCCAAATTGGGATAATGGAACTCATCGCAGAAGATGTCAATAATGTAGGCAAAGCAGAAGAAATTAGGTTTCTTCCTGGCAGTGACTTTCTGAAAGTATTGTATGGCTATTTTGAGTTCTAAATAAAGGATTGAATCCCATGGGAGAGATTCACCAGTGGTTATAACATGATTGGCAATATGATCCCATTCTTCCTTAAAATAAGAACAGATAGGGAGACCATAGAGCCTGCACAACATGGCTGCTAATAGGGAATAGGGTTCCTTAAACAATTCAATAGGATAGAGGTCATATTTCCTCTAAGATAACTTATGTGGTTCATTCATCTGAGACTTCAACATTTGATAAGAATTAAACCTAGAATTATCAGCTGTGAGGAAATCAACATTAAGGAGTTATCTAAATGGTTTGAGATTATAAATTTTTACAAAATTATGAGAACATAAATTGACAAGTGGAAATCCAGTGCTATTATTGAAAGAACGATCTTTTGGATTGGCATGATAAATAATCCACTTGACTGCATTATTGTAAGGGAGAATGTCATGTCTTGCAGCAATCATATGGATACCGAAAACTCTAATTCTCTTGTAAATGGGTTGGTCATCTTGAATGTCTGAAAGATCATCCTTGTAGAAAATGGAATAGATCCTGGACCAATCTAACTGGTAGGTTTCACTAACCCAACCACTGGTATCAGAGAAGACACCGAAATTTGGGTCTTTGGTCAGCGTATCTTTCTACAGGTTTTTACACTGGGTAATTTGAGGCGTTTTTTAGGTTCACTCATATTTTGTTGAACGCATAAACCAGAAATTAAAACTAATTTGTAGTGGGAAAACAGTAAAAAAATTTAAATTAGGAAAGGCGAATCAAAAAATAACTTGTAACAAGAGCGAATAGTGGTATAGTTGCTTGGTAAAAACCCCAAAGTAAATTCACGCAGCACAACAAGTTACAGTGGTAAAAATGGTGAAGAAATCATCAAAAAACCATCATATATATAGTTTGTGGGAAATAATTAAGGCCATAGGATGAGAATAACAACAATGGTCAAGATCAAACTCTGCGAGATGCGGGATCGAAACAAAAATTCAAATTCTATTAATCATCCCGCAACCTGCATTCCGCATTTGTGGGATGCAGGATGCAAAATCGCAAAACAACATAACTTTATTCAAACATTCCCGTAGCTTGCATTCCACAATTTGTAGGATGCAGGATGCGAGATGTGGGAACATGCAAACCAAAATAAATAACAAACCAAATCCTACACCCTGCATTTTGCAAATGCGGGATGCGGGTTGCAGGTTGATCAAAGCATATCTATTAAAAACTTTCCTGCATCCCGCATTCTGCGCATGTGGGATGTGGGTTACGAGATGAGAAAAATAAAAATATACGAGTACAATATCTTGCATCTTGCAACTTATGGGTTGCGGGGTGCGGGATTGAAACAATTCCAAACGAAAACTAGCTTTCTGCCACTTGGAAACACACAAATCAGGCATGGATTTTGGAAGTTTTGTTTGAGTTAGAAGACTACAGAAACCAAGATAAGTGTAATAGAAGTGATGAAATGGACAAAGGAATTTAATCAGTTACCTTTTTATGTGTAATTGGGCTCGTGTGTAAAAAATAACATGGGATCTGTTATACTTAGAACAAATGGCGACTGGATGGAAGAACCAATTATCTCTGCAAAACAATAATATTTTCCAATCAAATATGTCAGTAGAGAAATGATCAACTTGATATTATAGGAAATGTCAATATACGAATGCAACCAACAAAGAATTATTAAAGGGTGATTAATGCATTCCTACCCCAGGTCATTTTAGAGATAATGCGACTCTGATTCAGATGGAATGAAGGATAAGAATCACTTGGAGTAAGGCTGACATAGGTATGAACTTAAAGTTGAACCTGGAATTAGACCTTGACAATTTTGGATATTCACACATAGGCCACTAAAATCATCATTCTTTATTTTTATTTTATTTTTGAAATAACAAGAGTTTATTGACATAGGACCACTACCCCATGCTTTGGTGATCAGTGCCATTCACAAACCTGACCTGCAAACTGAACAAGACGACTTGGTAAGGAGACCTCTTGTCTTCTAGTAGTATGGCTCAAAGCAACTATCATGGCTTGGGAACCATCTAATAATAATTTCAGTCCAACATCAAGTTCATGATCATGGTAAGGATGGCTTCAGATAAGACCCCCTCATCCTTATCTACATTAATTTTCTCTTTGGGAACAACTAGGGTTTTATTTGGATATGAATTGCAAGACACTACCATGGCTTGGTATCCACATAATGGTAGCATTACTCACTGATGCTTCACAGATCATGAATGAGTCAACCTCTGATAGGATATCGCATCTTCTAGAAAACTGGAAGCCACCTCCCCAAGTCATATGGTAAATATGTCATTCCAATAAGCACCTATGAACCTAATGAGCTGGCTTGTGATGAGACCCCTCTTCTTGCAATCCACATAGTAAAATTATTTTGCATATGGCCATGATTGAATTCCAAAAGAGTGAGACTGACCAGGTTATTAAGGTATGCTGCACTGCTCTAATGAGACCTTAGACAAGAAAAACCTTTTTTTTCCATGAATTTCATCACACGAGTAAGGCATATAAAATATATTGACTGAGACGAGAACACATCAATCTTAAATCCTGCAATCATTGGTTGCCATTCACATATAACAGATTCTGATCCAAGTTAGGGAAGATGAAAACTGACAATTTGCTTAAGGTTAAGAGTATTGAATATTGAGACAGACTGATTGCCCGTCATTGCCAGATGTGTAGAGATTACTAAAAGTCTACTAATATCAAACAAACACTCAGAAAATAGGAAAATAAAATAACACACCAAACTTATGTACAGGGTTGAAGAATCTTTTCAAACAAAATACTTTTTAAGCAAGAAAACATTCACCGGATAGGTGTCAATGAATCCTTCCAGTGTTTGTAATCGAATAGTACTAGGACCAATATTTTCTGTAACAATGAATGGTCCTAGCCAAAGGAATTAGAACTTGGTATACTCCTTGTTGTCTTTTTGTTGCTTGTCCCATCTTAATACTAAATCTCCCACCGAAAAGTCTCTATCAGACAAGGAATTCTCCTCGAACCATTTTTTCACCAACTATTAATGTTGGTAGAATTTTTTCTTGGCTCTTTCTCTATATTCCTCTAGCTTGAGCAGAGAATCAATCATCTATTGCAATGGAGAATAATAATCCTATGGGATGGATTGGGCCAACTACAATGAAGGGATAGTGAGATTAGCTGGTAGGACTGCTTACTTGCCATAAACTAGGAAATAAGAGGAGTTACCAATGGCTTCCTTTGGAGTAATTCAGTCTTCCCAAAGAGCTTTATAGAGTTGGGTATGCCAATTTTTGTGATGTGAAGTCACTATCTTTTTTCAGGATTTTTATCAAGTTTTTGTTGGACGATTCTCCATTTCCTTGAGGATAGTTGTTGGCGAAAAATTTGAGCTTGATCCCTTTCTCAAGGGTGTAGATAGTTAGGTCAATGGATTGGAAGTATGATGCATTATCAAAAAAAAGATACTTTGGGGTGCCAATCCTGGTGACTATCTGGTTTTCAAGAAAGGAAATTACTTGGTTTGTGTTACACAGTCTTAGAGGGACTGCTTCAACCCACCTGGTGAAATAATCAGTGGATGTCAAAATGTATTTGTGCTGTAAAGAAGATACAAGGTTGATAGGTCTGACAAAATCTAATTCCCACTTCTGAAATGGGAATTGGACTACCACTAGCTGCAAAGGGAAGGCAGGTTTGTTGACTTTGCCAGCACACTTCTGGCCAGGCTCACATCTTTTGACATATGCGTGAGAATCTCTAAATAGGGTAGGCCAATAGCATCCTACCTAGATGATTTTGTGAGCCGTTGTATCACCTGAGAAATTCCCACCTGCAGGCCCTGCATGAAATTGAAAAAGGAACTCGTCAGTCTGGTCCTTTTCCAAGCATCTAAGAAAAAATCCATCATAATTATTTCTAAATAGAACATTATCAATAAGTTGATAAGGGGCAGATTTCAGCCTCAATTCTCTACATTTCTTAGGATCAATGGTTTTAGGAGAGACCCCATTATGAAGAAAGAACTTTATGTGATCATACCATTCAGATGTTGTCATTTTGATTGCATTAACAAAACCTGTAGGTATAGCCTCCTCATGTTCCCAATCAGTGCACTGATTATCAAGATCATTTGATTGGGAAGAGAGTTGACACAAAACTTGTCCTATGACTATCTTCATAGGTTTGATATCCATATCATATTCATGTAGAGCCGTCATCTAGTGAGCTCTTTTTTCTCCCAACTCCTTTTCGACGAGGAAATTGCCAATGGCCACATACGGGACAATCACCTTGGTCCTTGAATTCAAAAGATAAGGCCTGTAATGTTTAACTGATTTATACACTGTATAGGCATGTTTTTCAACTTGGGAATGGTTAATTTCTTCTCCTTTAAATGTCTAACTCATGAAATAAATGGGGATCTCAGCGTCCTCATGATTTTTCTATGTTAGGACAGCTGCATAAGAAAAATCAGTAGAAAAAGTATAAAGTATGAAATCTTTACTGAAATCTGGAGACATAAGAGCGAGCACTTCTGCTATGGCTCTCCTAATTTTAGTAAACACATTCTTCTATTCATCGGACCACTTAAATGGTACGTCCTTTTTAACTAAAAATTGCAGGGGTTTGATGACTTGGGAAAAATTTGGAACAAATTTACGAACAAAATTAATCTTACCCAAGAATGACTGCATTGCCTTTTGGGAGTTAGGGAGGTCGATCTTGGAGATTGCTTCAGCACATTCTAGATCAATGATCATACCTTCATTTGAGATGATGAAACCCAACAACTTACCTTCCGTCACAATGAATATGGACTTCTTGGGATGGAGAGAAATCCCAAATTTCCTGCATCTTTTGAATACCTGTTTCAAAGCAGATAAATGATCTTGTCATTTTTTAGAGTAAATGGTTACATCATCTAAATATACAGTGACAGAATTATGGATTAAACCATTGAAAGCTACGTCCATAGCTCTTTGGAACGAGTCTCATGTGTTTATTAGTCCAAACAACATTTGTCTGTATGCAAATGTTTGCGAAGGAGTTCAAATAGATATTTTAAGTTGATATTCGGGGGCGACTAGAACTTGGTTGTAACATGAAAAACCATATAACAATGAGAACATCTAAGATCTGGCTACTTTCTGTAAAATAAAATCCATTGGGGGAACAGGATAATTGTCTTTGTCAGAGGCCGAATTCAGGTTTTTGAAGTCTACGCAGAGTTTGATTTCCCCATTCTTCTTCCGAATAGCTACTAGGTTAGTGATCCACTGTGTGTGGCTAACTGGAAATATGATCCTGGGTGAGAGTAGCTTATCGATCTCTTTCTTGACATAAGGCTCTAAACTAGGGTTCATTTTCCTCCGTTTCTGTTGATATGGATTTACCTCAAGTTTGATCAGGATGTTATGGTACATGACACTAGTGTCAAAAGTCATGAGTTCATTATATGTCCAGGAAAACACGTCTTTAAATTCCCTACAAAATTTAATAAACTACTTCTCTCATCATGGGAACAATCAATTCCAATATTGATAAAGCGGGGTTCTTGCTTTGTTCCCAGATTAATAGGTGTGTAATTTAGGGTTGAGCTCTGGGTCTTATAGTTGGTGGTTTGTCTAAATTTATCTTGTAAGTCGTAAAAAATTTCTAAAATGTTGAAATACTTGGGGATGATATTGGAAGGGTCAGATAGAGGCTTTTCATGATCAGTTTCATCAATAGACATACCTTCGAAGGTGTTTTTGGATGAAAGGAAGTCTAGTATTTGCTGGTCATTATTGAATAGTTTCTAATTTGTGACATTGTCTAGTATGGAAGGTTTGTACATCAATTCAATAGAGAAAGTTTATGGAGATAATCCTTCAGGCAGGATTAGTCTAGATGTAGTATTGGCTAACATATCAGCATCAAAGTTCTGTGATCTGGGAATAGATTGATATTAAATGCTGAAAAGGAATTAGTCATATCTCTGCTCAGTCTTTGATAGTTTACTAACATGGATATAAACAATGTATTTGATTACGTACTTGTTTTACTATGATTTCAGAGTCTCCTATGCATTCAATTTATTTCGTTCCCATATCGATATCTTTCTTGATTCCTTGGACCAACGCCTCGTACTCATCTACATTGTTGGTACATTCAAACTCCAATCTGCATGTGATATTTTTTTATTATCCCTTTTGGATCAATAAGGACACATCCTGCACCTGCTCCATCCTTAGATCTAGAGCCATAAAAAAACAAAGTCCAAACAACAGGGTCAATTTTGAAGTTAGTATTTACATTATAAACATTATGTACAACAGTACTGGATAATGGCACATAAGTAAGATGAGTAATCTGAGACTGTTTTTGCACATTCTCTGCTGGTGAAACATCAACAGGTAGGTCTCCAAAGAAAGTATCAAATGTAAAATGTTCAATTTTATTATCGAAAAAGGAGACAGATTCATTGGAACCATCGAGATCAGTTACAGTTTGTTTCATGAATGGTTCTCTATCAAATTTGAGTTTGTTAGGATTCTTGTTAATGGGTAACCATAAGTGCGACCAATTGGTATAAAACTAACCTTTCAATTTTTCTAACCAATCTCAACTTAACCACATACTATATGTCTCTGGGATATCAACAATTACAATATCAATAGTCTTATGAATTTGAGGATCTGTAGATAATCTAAGTAGAACATTCCTCAGTCTTCCTACAAATTTAACTTTGGATCTGTCTAATTGTACAATTTGAATAGGACAAGATTCCCATGTAGCATTCAGATTTTTACATATAGAAAGAGGCATGACATTCGATGAAGCACCCGAGTCTACCATGCAATTATGTACATTCCTGTTGAAGATTTCAAAAGTAAGTAAGAAGGGTGGAGTGCCCTTGCTTCCAGGATTTGGGTGGTTTGGTCGGGGAGAAGAGTCAATATTGTTATTCTGAGGCTCTCTATGTTGTTTGATTATCATGATTTTGGGAAAGGAATCCCTTATGGAAGGGATTTTGAGAAGGTCAAATAAAGATTTGTTTTCCTTGAATATTTTTAGATCTTTAGCCAAATTATATTATGGCTCAGGCATGAGAGTATCTTTCTAAGTTTGGGTTTTATCTTTGCTGATAGCCTATGTCGTAGGTGATGATTCCCGCAGAGGTGGCCTTTTAGATAAGTATTGTGAATGTGTTGTAGTTTGAAAACTGTGTCACGTTCTTCTTCCTCTTCTTCTGAAAAGAAACTCACAGTGCCGACCTGCTGGTCATATTCCTCTTCCTCTTGGGGAGGCTGTGAATCTTGCGTGGACTGAACTTTAGAGGATTCTAGAATGTCTGGTGTTCTTGCAGCTAAGGATTTCAAGACAAAAAATATTTCTTCTGAGGTGAATCCCTCGCTAGGATTTGGAGGTGGTGTATTTTTAGGAGGTTGCTTGGGTCTCCTAAAAGGTGACCTATTAAATCCCCTATTATTGGATTGATTTTCATTATTAGTTTTCTTGAGATCCACCATCTCATTAGACATTCTTCAGAGGAGCTTCTTCACTTCACTCATATTGAATGGATATTGACTGGTAGCAGTGATTTTAGGAGGAGTGTAACTTTTCTTGCATAAGGTAGATGCTTGTTTAGATGATGTGTCAGGGTTTTCCTTGAGACAAAACATGTCTCTTTCGACTTATATTTCTTTGGGAAGGCATCTTGCAAGGACTCCTTATGATCCCTTTTAACCCACATGGCTATTTGGGTCAGGGGACCATTAATATAGTATGCTACTAGTAACTCCTCAATGGGAAGTACTGTACTTGGGATCCTATTCTTCAAATTTGAAAACCGGTGATTGTAATCTTTCACCCTTTCTTTACCCTTAGTCTTCATGGAAGAGAGATCTCTAACTAACTCCTCTAGGGTCTTGTCATCCCCAAAATTTTGAGCAAAGAGTTCAGAAAACAAATTCCGTGATGGCATGGAACTAGCTTCTAAAGCAAAATACCACGTAAAATATTTTCCCTCAAAAGTGTAAGAGAATAGTCTACAAACCATGTCTTCATGTATGACATTCCTAAGTTTGATGGTTTGCATAAAATATTTGATGTGGTATTCCATAGGGATTCTATCATCTAGATTAAATATTGGAAGCCACTTCTCTGGTTTTTTAGGCAACCTATGCTGATCACCTAAAATAGACATGGCATCTCCATCCAACCAAGGCCTGTCAGGTCATTCGTTATCCATGGGAATAGATTCTTCTAATGAGGCCGAAGATCCAGAATCTAACGATTCATCTGAGGAAGATGAAGAAGAGGGAGGATATGGGGGTGTTCCTCCTATTTGGATGCTGTTTCGAGGAGTGGTTGACTCCTGAAAAAATGAATCTAGATCTAACCCATGGGTAGATGGTTCACTGAAAAGGTCATGACGTATTTCAGTGTTTTGGTCACCTGAGTTAATATCCCTTTGATTATTGTGTTAGGGAAGATTCCAGGTTATATGTTCTTCATTGAACCATCTTTGAATCTCAGTAATGTTATCAGAGTTTCTCTCCAATAGTTGTTCAACTATGATGGATCCTAGAGTAGGTGATATGAGAATGTATATATTTGTTGGGGTACTCTGTTCTTGTCTAGGGGTAGTTGGGATGACATCTAAACCTTATGTTATTTGTTTCCGAGACGTAGACGTGTGGGCATGACTACAAGTGATAATCGTATCTCTTGCTGGAGTAGGTGTTTGTGTGTTTCATTTAGGCATGATGTGTTGGCCCTCCTTCTAGTGTCATTTGTTGAAGCCTCAGTTGGATCTGTGGCTAAAGAGGGTGTCTAAGGCTTGCAACATAGGAATAAAACCTAGACAAAGGCTTCAAGCAATCCTGCGTGAGTATTTATTTATCCTCGAGCTGTTTAAGGTAGTGATCTCCCACGGATATTTCAATAGCCTCTGTTGGCTTTTGAGAGTTTGATCCATTGATGATTTGTTTCCCATATTGGAAAACAAAGTGGGTGATGTAATGAAAAAGGAAAATCAGACCTAACTAGTAAAAGAAAGCATGAATTAAATCTAAGCTATTTAAAGATTATATTGAATTGATTTGCAGGTTAACCAGAGGTGGAAAACAGACAAGTAACTTCACCCAATCAACAGAAATTTAAATTATATTAAGAACTTATCACCTAACTTACAATCAATTAATAAAATCATTTGACAACAACCTAATATTATATCATTCAGAGTCAAGCTGCATAACACATGTCAGTTGAAAAACCAACATTTCTTGTTGTAAATTTTCACTATTCAATCACTTGCAGAAATAGATAAAGATAGTTAAAAGAATAAATTCCTTAAAGCTTTATTAATTCATTAATTAGTAACAAAGAGAAATCTAGGTTATGAATAAATGCAGTTATCAATTGCAAGTAAACCACACCATCATCTAGCCATTCGAAACAAGAAAAAAAGAGATATGTTAAATAAATTCAATCAAATCAATGACAAGATATGTGAAATAACAATACTATATTAATTCAAAGTTTAGCAAGAAATTTCAAAAACCTCATGAAAAACAGAGGTGTTTTTCAGTCACTTGTGCCAATCTTTCCTTCTCCCAAAAGTCCCCTAATATGTCTGAAAATACCTCTTAAATAATTATTACAAAAGAATGAATTTCCCTCAAAGGGGGATCAAATAACTTAAACAAAACTAATATCCCAGAAAATCCCTCCATATTTTACATATACGTAACAACTCCTCAATATCAGGATAGCTAGAATATTCAATGCCAAGTTGGGCACTGCACTTGTGATCTTCTATTTCATTTTTGGATAGCTTATTCCAAACACGAATATATATGTTGATTTTCCCTTCAACTGTAAATGTTCAATTTATTAACTGATCCACATCATCTATACTAATATGATCAAGCTCCTTGATCTTCTCTTCCGCTTCATCTCTTCACTGCTCAACCTGTTCAATCATTAACCTTGGTGAACATGCCTTGTTAATGAGTATAATTGCAGGAAAAGATAAATCATCCATTAGATTGTCTGCAGCGTACCATCTCCTCCAATAAATGGCTTGTGCTGTCTCGATAGCTTCAGAAACCATTTTATCTAGATCCTCCCGGGCTTGCAAGATAGTCATAATTTTCTTTCACTGTATATTGTTGAGAATGGTGAAGTTGTCTAGTTTTTCTTTCATATACCTTTGCCAGTCTCTAACTTCATCATAATGTTTTGAATCTTGCTGCATTTTTTCAACTAGATCTTCTAAAGCAAAATCCATTTTATCAAAAGTCACAAGCATTTCAAAAATGTTGTCCAAAGTTTTAAACAACTCACTGATTAACCCATGATGCTCCCTATTGGTTTCAAGAGCCAGCTCCTTGAATTCCTCTTGAGAAAACTTAGAAAATGAAGATGAAGCTGCACTTGCAGTTGCATCTTCATACCTTTTTTCCAACAAAACTACCTTATGTGCCAAAGTAGCATTTATAGTCTTCTCTTTTTGTAACTCACCCTGAAGAGCAACATTCCTTACCTGTAATTCACTATACCTATCATAAAATTTCTTTACCAAATTAGTAATTTGGTCCTCATGTTGTTTCCTGACCTGTTCCAGTTCCTCCTTTAATATGATAATTTTTGCCTTTTCTTATTGAATTCCCTATTCAAAGTATTGACAACATCAAAGTTAGCACCAGTAAAAGCCCCTAGAACAGAAGCAATGTCTGTAGCATCCACCTGTGGATCACCATATCATTGGGTCCATATAATATCATTTGAAAGAGATGTATCCACATCACTTTGATCTCTACTCCTCTTTATTCCTCTATTAACCATTGATTTATCAGATTTTCTATGACAATACTCTCCAAGAGATATTACAAAGTCTTCATTGAATTCATCTCTTATCTCATCAATGGGGGCTACATCAATACCTGTAGATATCAAATCGAAGGTTTGATTCATAGTATGATAAGGCATGGGCATAGTAATATGAGAGGTGAGTGCAAAGAAAGTGCTACTCTAGATAACAGTCACTTCAGGAGTTGAAGTATTATCTAGAACATAGGTTTCAATGGATGAAACCTACATGGTGGCAACTAGAAGTGATGATGATGAAAATACTTAGGATTTCTCATGAATAGGAGATGGTATTGAACTAAAATAAGGAATATGCAATGGAACCTTAAAGACTGGATATATAGTGGATGGTGGAAGAGGCATTTGTAAAAGACGGGTGTAATAGAATTAGGTAGACATGTGGCTTCATGATACAGCTGAGACATCAAGGGTAACATGGTAGAACCAATAGGCAAGGAAGACAATGCTAGGATCGATGAGAGGAGTAATTCCGAAGATGATGGACAATGCTCAGAAGAAGGTTGTGATTTTTGGAGAATTGATGAAGATCTCCCATTGGTGCCACTAAACACATTCATGAAATCTTGCAAATTATTACCATTTGTAGCTTCCTTAGTGACAGGAACAGGGGAAAGTCTTTCATCCTCCTCTTTTGAATTGGTAAAATATATAGTAGAAGAAGGGAATAATGAAACTTGAACCTTCAATTCCTTGAGTGGTTTCTTCTCGACCTAAGTTTGTTCAAATTGGATTTTATCAGAAATAGCAGTTACCTAAGTATCCTCACCTGGTTGAGAGGTTGCAATTTCTTGAGTGTCTAATGCCGAAGTCATCCTAGTCAGCTTCTGTTTAATTTTCTCTGAAGTATGTAAATAGGATTTAACCTATTAATCAACAGAAGTCTATGAGATGTCTTCCATGGGACTTTTTCCTTTATCTGTGACTGAACTTTTTGGTGTAGAAGGGTCTTTGGCAGCTTGAGCCTCTTTTTCTACTGCTTGGGCCTTTTTTTCTTCTCTGCATCTTATCATCTTTTCTTGAATATCTAATTCCATTGCCATGTAGTGTCGGACCCTGTCTCTGACTTCCTTTTGATATAGTATGATTTGAATTTTCTCTTTTTTACTTTTTTCCCTAGCCAAATCCTTAGAGAAAGTGTCAACTCCTTGATAAATGAAGTCATATGGAACATCTTCTTGAATGTATCATGTTTTGAAATGATTATGTTTAAGGTGGAAATCAATAATCCCCTTGGGATCATGTTGTATCTTACTATAAAAACCTAGCTTGAGCGAGACTATGTGATCACTGAGTTTTGATGCTAAGGTGCAGCTTTCTATAGTCAAGGATCTAGGAGTTTGAGGAAACTTGGGCCATACCTTTCTTTTGGGCGCTGCACATCTCTTATATATTGCTTTGGTCACTGTCTGGAATGATATTTCTTTCATAACCAATCTGTTAGGTACAAACTTCAGTAGCATGTGAGCAACACTACTGTCAAAGACTCTGATGTATGAAAATGACTCACCAACATACCAATCACCCATCGTAGCTATAAGGGTTTTGGATTCGGAGGAGAAAGCAGGAACTTCCTTTTTGAAAATTAAGAAATAGAATTGGTCGAGGAAGTTTTCACAAATGTCATAAAATATGGTCACATAGTTGGTGTCCCACAACTTTGCATGGTAGATGTGTATAGGTGGGGCTGGTAGTACCGAGCTCCATCCCAAATTAGGATAATGGAACTTAGCACATAAGATGTCAATAATGTAGGAAGAGAAGAAGAAATTAGGTTTCTTCATGGAAGTGTCTTTATGAAAGTCTTGTGTGGTTGTTTTGAGTTCTAAAGAAAGGATTAAAGCCCATGGGAGAGATTCTCTCATGGTTATAATATGATGGGCAATTAGAGCCCATTCTTCCTTAAAATAGGAACAATTAGGGAGACCATAGAGCCTACACAACATGGATGCTAATAGGGAATAGGGTTCCTTAAACCATTCATTAGGATATAAGCCATCTTTCCTCTAAGAGAACTTACATGATTCATTCATCCAAGACTTCAATATTTGATCAAAATTAAACCTGGACATCGCAGCTTTGAGGAAATCAACATTAAGGAGTTGTCTAAATGGTTTGAGAGCATAATTTTTTACAAAAGTCTCAGAATGGAAATTGGCAACTGGAAATCCAGTGCTATTATTGAAAGAACAATTTTTTGGATTAGCATGATCAATAATACACTTGATTGTGTCATTGTAAGGGAGAATGGCAAGTCTTGTAGCAATCATATGGATACCAAAATCCCTAATTCTCTTGTAAATGGGTTGGTCATCTTGAATGTCTAAAAGATTATCATTGTTGAAAATGGAATAGATTTTGGACCAATATAACAGGTTGGTTTCACTAACCGAAACATTGGTATCAGAGAAGACATTGAAATTCAGGTCTTTGGCTAGCATATCTTTTGGCAAGTTTTTATACTGGGTAATTTGAGGCATTTTTTAGGTTGACTCATATTCTGTTGAACGCATAAACCAAAAATTAAAACTAATTTTTACTAGGACAACAGTAAGAAAATTTAATTTAGGAAAGGCGACTTGAAAACTAACCTGTAACCAGAGCCAATAGTGGTAAAGTTTCTTGGTAAAAACCCCAAAGTAAATTCACGCACCACAGTGAGTTACAGTGGTAAAAATGGTTAAGAAATCATCAAAAAACCATCATATATATAGTTTGTGGGAAATAATTAATACTGTAGGATGAGAATAAGAGCCACAGTCAAGATAAAACTCTGTGGGATGTGGGATCGAAACAAAAATTCAAATTTTATTAATCGTCCCGTAACCCACATTCCACATTTGTAGGATGCAGAATCACAAAACAACAAAACTTTATTCAAACCTTCCCATAGCCCACATTCCACAATTTTCAGGACGAGGGAACATGCAAACCAAACGAAATAACAAACAACATCCCACACTCTACATTCTACAAATGCAGGATGCGGGTTGCAGGTTGATCAAAGCATATCTATCAAAACTTTCTCGCATTCTGCATTCCACACATGTGGGATGCCAGTTACGAGAAGAGAAAATTTAAAATATGTGAGTACAATATCCCGCATCCTGCAAGTTGCAAGTTGCGGGGTGCGGGGTGTGGGATTGAAACATTTCCAAATGAAAACTATCTTTCCTCAACTTGGAAACACACAAATCAGGCATGGATTTTGGAAGTTTTGTTTGAGTTAGAAGACTACAGAAACCAAGATAAGTGTAATAGAAGCGATGAAATGGACAAAGGATTTTAATCAGTTACCTTTTTCATACCTAAATCCTATCACCATCATGTGATGAGACCCTTAACTTCCATTTTTTCCCTTAATCCCAACACTTGGAGTGGAAAATTGCTCTATTTGTAGATTCTACTTGAAAAAACCTAGCACCATGCTTACCTTTTGGATGATGAGCGGTACCTTGCTTAGCACCGCCTGTATCTTGTTATAGGAATAGCGGTGCCACCGACTATGGTCTTTGGTCTTAAAGAGGTTCTCATCTAAACTACTCTATCATAAGGGAACAAAAGTGGTACCCTAGGTAAAATGGGAAAAAGAGAAGTTTCTTGAGGCCTCTAGAACTTGATCCTTGTGTCCTCCCTTATACCTATCATTATGGGTTAGTTTGAGCTCGATATCCCTCATGGTAGGGTCTTGGGATCCACCTCACCCACAATTCTCTCAACTATTCATATCCATTGAGCCTTATAAATACAAGCTCATATCCATAGTTGAGGGGGAGAACTATAGAGGTATTGTTATGCTGTTGGATTAACTACCTAGTCCAAATCATTGGAGAGCATAGAGAGCAAAGTTTGAGCTTATGGGGATGAAGTGTTTGGCTCATGGAGGGGCTTGTCGACACTAAGGCAATGGTTGTAAGATTCTCCATACATTCTTAATGCAAAGCTGATTTCCATCCCACATTACTGTTGTTTTTATTTCACATGTACATGTTGCTAGATTCCTTAGTCATTAGCATGGATAAGTAGATGATTTTCTGGTAGGTTTGATGTTCTTGTATGTTTGATATGTTTGCAGGTACACAAGTTCACAATCTAAGTAGTATTCCAGGTGTCAATAGTATTCAGGGAAGGTCTTCATCGTTTATCGTTCACTCATTTGTTCTGGATCTGAACCATTCAAACCAGAGGAACAATTTCTGTCCGCAGAAGGTGCAATATTCCTGATAACAAATCTGGTGACTCTGCTAGGGAACAGTGCAAATCTTAGTTGATCTGGTCTTTCTCAGTCCTTGAACTCTTGTCTGAATCCATGCTCCATCTCCAACTCTCTTCAGTCATATTTTCCATCTGACTTAGCGAATTTTGGGTTTGAAACTTTCAAATCTGTCCAGAACTGAACTATTTCGACTTTATATGCTCTTTTTTACTATCAATTAATCAATTTTTTCCTTGATCTGATCAATTTCTAACTTGATTTTTCATTCCCCTTGTGTTTTGGATATATTGAGGGAACTGTACATGTGCTGTTGGAAACAAGCGGTGCCACCGCCTGAACTCTGTTAGCCATAAGCAGTGCCACCACTTGAGTCCCATTATCTAGAAGTGGTGCTCATCCAGAACCATTTTGTCAAGACCCCTCCAGTGCGGTGCCAAATAGGCCTTGTTCCAGAACTACTTTTTCAACTTTTTTGCAAAAAATTGAGTTTGTTTTCTTTCAACCCTGCACTTTCAAACTTGTGTGTTAGAATATGAATGCTCATGGTTGGAAATTCTATGGTAAAAGATTAGTTTGATTGAATAATTCAAAAGCTATACTAGTCTTGTTGATTATTCATTTACTTCCATGCTTGTTGGTTGTGATTGTGAAAGGAATTTTTGAAAGCTTAGGTTTTGGTTAGTTCTCTTTTCATTTATTTTATAAAGGCTGAAAGAAAAACCATTTGATTAGCATCTCAATTTCATTTTTTTTCATAGAGGACTTCCTTTTGCTTTTAAAAAAGAATTTTTTTTGACTGAGATTAGGTCATTATCATTATTGAGCATAAGGCATTGGATCTCTGATTAGCCTCACAAGCTTTCAGGTTCTCTATGTTCTTTTGTCTCTCTTGCATTAGTACTATCTCACCAAAAGAAAAATAGTGTAGTTTTAAGTTAGATCTATTTATGTTTTAAGAAAAATCGAAAAATAGAGTGCATATGCATGTAGAGTGCTTGTTGTTTTTCTTTTAGGAAAAGAGACTCTTACCCTTTTGATTGCTTCCAAAAAATAAAAATGAGTTTGGAATGTGTTGCTTGTCTTTTATTTTGATTTGTTCAAAATAGTTGTTTCAAGGTTTTTGGTTTTTAAAACGAAAATAAAATACTCTCTTTCCCTCTTGTAGGTAGGCATACCATGAATGGTAAATTGAAATATTTGCATCTACATTCTGCATGGTTTTACTTTTTTTGTCAAAATTCCATGCATTCGCCTAACCATCAACTTTAAAATTAATGGTAGTTATAGGTTACAATTTACATAGCAATTTGAGTGATAGGCTAGAGAGGTGTTCGAGCATTGTTAAGCATAGCAGCTGTCGTTACTTGTCCACATTACATCCTGGGACCCACACGGTTCTTCCACATACCATTGGTATATCAAACGACCTTTCACGTACCCTTGAGGTATATAGAAAGTTACTTCATGTACTCAATTGTATATAGGAATGACCCTTGTGAACGACTATGCATTAGACAACACTACTACCAATTTGAGCTCCCACGTACCTTGTGTATATCGGGAGACCCCACTAGGATACCTTGTCTATATGAGAAAATATGTTTGGTCATATTGCTTGGAGCCATACACCGAAAATAGAATTTGGGGAGATTACTACGCACGTATCCTTGAGGTATATCGCGAGTGGCACCTTCTTGACAATCCTGGTGAGAGACTTGGCTATCTGAACTCCTCCTGTCATTTAAGTTTGTTTGTTTGGCCTATATCTTGAGTAGGGAAATTTTTGGTGTGTTTTCTAGTTTTGAGACCCTAGTTTAGATAGGAATTGTACAAATTGGCTGAGCTACGACAGTCTAGAAGAGTATGGGGCTTGCCACCTAATTTTATACCTATTTTAGGAGAAAATCCTATGGAAGCTATAGACCAAGGAGCTGCTACCAATTCCCAAGAGGGAGAAAATGTGGTTGCAGAAAGCAGAGGTTCATATCCTTCACACTCACCTCCCTTGGTCCAACAACCTTCTCAGGGTAATACTTCGTTCCATTCTCCCATAGAAGGTCATATTAATGATACTACCCATCCAGATTATGGTCCCAATGCTCCATTTTGGGATACCTCTATAGGATAGGCCATTTCCTCATTTGGCACCCGTTTAAACTTTTCTGAAGAAGTTTCACCAAATGAAGAATAATGTAGACAATACCATGCCACTATTCTTTGTGCACAAGAAATTGAGAATAAATAGATAACATATTGGGCACACCACCACCACGTTCTGCAGTTTTTCCTGTGGGATATCGTTCAGTTGTCGATTCTATGAGACCCATTGAACCAATTCTAGATCGCATTGTGACTACACATAATCCAAGTCAAACTTCCAACCCCACTACCTCCCATATTATGTATGTTCCCAATCCTCTTGGGTCTTCCGCACCTGGGGCTCAACATTCAATTCCTGATTCATCAATACCTTCTAGTGTCGGGAGGCAACCCCTGGCATGACCTATGTTATCTGTCACCAAAATTGTACCTAGTCATGGACAGACCTCTAGTATAGAGAAATCTACAGTTTATGTCCCTCCTACCCACACAAATGTGGTTAACCCCCCATCCAGTTTAGGTCAACCCTTGGGGGAACAACCTGTAACCAATCAAACCTCTTCAGGGTATGGTTACACAAAAAATCAAGTACCTATAGGAAACATTAATTATCCACCCAAACCTATAGGAATGCCTTATGCTAGAATTCCATATCCTAGTAATACTTTCACGCCATGGGGGAAACCTAACTGGTCCTACATGCTAGCTATAGGAGGGATACCTATACATACTCTAGGGGGTGTTGGAGGAACACCTTATGGAGGTCCTCCCCTTGTGGGGCCTAATGGTCCTAGAGGGCTTGGTGGCTTTCCTCCTTATGGTCCTAGTGCTCTTGGGGGGCCTGGTGGATTCCCTCCTAATGGTCCTGGAGGGTATGATGGCCCTCCTCCTAGTGGTTCTGGAGGATTACCTCCCAGGGGTCCTAGAGGGTATGGTGGTCCTCCTCCTACTGGTCCAAGGGTTCCTAGTGGTCCCAATGGTCCTCGTGGTCCCAAAGGCACTGGTGGTCCTCCTCCCGGAGACCCCGGTAGTCCTAATGGTCCTGATCCTAGAAATCAACCCCCTATGGGTGGATCTTGTGGTAGTTCTTCATCACAACAACCTGTCTATCAGTCTACTTATGGTCCTACTGGTACTTATATGCCATATCAATATTACCAGTATGTGCAACCTAATCATCAGTTACCTTTCATAGCAACCTTGGACTTTCCTGATTTGTCCAAGTTGATTAATGATCCCATTTGACATAACCCCTCGTGGCCTCCCATTTCGGTAAAGTTACCATCAAACATTCCAAACTTTGATGGGAAGTAGGGAGATGATCTGAAAAACCATGTCATGACATTCCATTTGTGTTGTTCTTCAAACTCCCTTATGGATGATTCAGTTAGTTTAAGACTCTTTCAGTGAACTTTGACCAGTACAGCCGCAAAATGGTAGATTGAACTTCCGCAACATTCATTTGTGGATTTTGGCTCATTGGAAACTATGTTTCTTACACACTTTCAACTTCCTATCCATTATGAAATTGGCACTAATCTATTAAATTCTTTGTGACAGAACACCTCCACCCACATATCCGATCATATCCATGAGTGGAGAAGGTGGAGAAGACTTATTAAGGCTCCTATCTTGAATCAGTTGTTAGCTGATTGGTTTACTAAATATTTGTTGCCTCCAATTGTATGAGATGTGGCTATGGGAGGTGTTGTCACTCAAGATAAAGCCATTAGTCTAGCCCAATATCTAGACTTGATCTATTCCCAGTTTGGAACTTTGTATGACTTGATCCCTCAAGCTCCTCGCCCAAGCACCGATCCCGGAAAGCCACCAGCAGAAGTCCCTGTTGATGGGATTGTTGGTTTAATCTAGTCCCATTCAGTAGAAAAACCTACCAAGCAACCCAAGACTCCCACCCCTACTCCTTCAACTCTGAAGTTTTCTACCAAGGTCAATTCTATTCAGAGTATTCTATGCCCGACAACAATAAAAAGAAAGGTAAAGCTAAAAACAAAAAACATGGAAACCAATAGGAGAATCCAAAACCAACCACCAACGATAATGATAAAGGGAAAAGAAAAGAAAAATATCTATGTATGCTATGCGGAGGTGACCATCTCACAAAAGAGTGTCCTCGTCAAGATGAAATCACCCAATTTTTGAAAACAAATCTCGCACCCACAGTTTTCATGGATCCTTTTCCCTCTCAACAAAAACTGATAGAACACATGTCTAATTAGGGAAACTCTATTTCTTCGGAGGAAATTTGCATGATGTCCTTGGATACTATTAGTTTGCAAACTCAAAGTTACAGTTATGACAAACCCGCAGGCAAGAAAGAAGACAATTCTTCTTCAGGAAAATCTCCCTCTACTGGTTCTCCTGAATCCTCGTCTATTGTTCCCCTAACCATTGAGAATCCTACTCTCGACATGGTTTTGCGTCCACCCAAGAGTACTCTTTGGAAGGCTATTTTTAACCTTAATGCCTGAGCTTATCAATTTTATAATGTATTTGAAGACCTCGCTTAGGAACCATGTGCAATGTCTACCTTGGAAGTACTCCAAAGTTGTCCTACACAATGCAAAAACTTGTTAACTGTGTTAAGAGCTTTAGACCCAGACAATACTAATTTGATTCATTTCAATGTTGAGAACTATAAGTCTGGAATACATCACAAAATCACTTTCCAAATCATAACGAAAGTAGTTATAAAGAAGGTCTTTAGAACTATCTTAGACGAAGGAGCTTCAACTTCGGTTGTGTCCCTATCTTGTTGGAAAGCTATTGGCTCTCCCGAGCTTGTAACATCACCTACGACTCTGAAAGCCTTTGATGGATGAGTTTTCTAGCCCCATGGTCCCATACCATCCCTTTCAGTCAAGCTTGGGGGCAAAGATGTTTCTATTCAAGTAGTAGTGGTAGACACCCTGTTAGATTATAACCTCCTTCTAGGAAGAAATTGGTTTTATGCCATGACTACTGTCGCTTTGATGGTATTTCAAACTGTCCAATTTCCACGTCTAGGGAGAACTGTCACCATTGACCAAATTGATTTCTGTATGCCATATGTTACTACCTATATGGCTAATAACATTCCTATGTTATTCTAGTCCCCTCCTCCTTACCAATCAATTGGGGTAGGCATGTTGAAGGACTCGTCCCTTATGGGGATTTTTCCATCCATTCCTCCTAACATAGACACATCAAAAGTAAATATGATTTCCTCATTTGCTTATGATCCAAAGGGAAAACAAATTGTTGAGTCCACATGAAGAAATGTACAATGTTATTCAGACACTTTTCGATGACCACACTGATGAACTTCATCTGGTGGCTTCAGACCCTTACCACCTGCCCTACTGGTTAGAACCCTCTCTTCCTATTCTAGATTATCTCTCCAAGGATTTTACTTCCGATGAGTCCATTATGGAGATCAGGGGTACGAATGAGCCTATCTGGGATTATCACCATCATAGATCCTCATTCCTCCCCAACACTAGTTCGGTAGACCATGGCTTTGCATCCCTGTTTTCCACTGATATTATCAACACACCTCAAAATCCTATATTGTTGCAAGACATAGAATCTAAAGGAAACCTATGAAATATTACTCAAACAAATCCAATTGACATATCAGCCAAGCCTGGTACCTTTGAGCATGTTCATGTTGGGAAGAACTGCTTGGCAGAATAATATGAAGAATACATGACACTTTTCAAAGAATTCTATGATATTTTTGCCTGGTCTTATGAAGAAATGCCGAGGATAGACCCATCCCACTGCTAAACCTCTCAGGAAAAAAATAATGAAAGTCCATCCACGGAAGGCCGCAACTATTAAAGCTGAGATAGAGAAACTTCTCAAAGCTTGGTTTATTTATCCCGTACCCCTGACAGAATGGGTATCGAATGTCATCCCTGTTAATAAAAAGCAGGGCACCATTAGAGTCTACATCAATTTCAGAGATTTAAACAAATCTTGTCCCAAAGAAAACTTTCTTACTCCACATATCGACCAGATTATCGACGACCGTGCCGAAAGTGTCATCTTCTCATTTATGGATGGATTTTAGGGTTATAATCGAATTGAGATTTTACCCACTGATCAGCACAAGATGGCATTCATTTTCGCATGGGGAACCTTGCATATAGGAAGTTACCATTTGGCTTAAAAAACACTGGAGCTACTTTCCAGTGTGCTATGTCCCATGCGTTTCACGATATAAAACATATTGTTGAACTGTACCTTGACGACCTCCCTACTCATTCACAACGACATGAGGACCACCCTGGTCATCTTAGAGACATTTTCCTGAGATGTTGTCATTATAATATACATCTCAATCCTCATAAATATGTTTTCTGCATTGATACGGGATACTTGTTAGGTTTTGTGGTTTCTAAGGATGGCAT
This sequence comes from Pseudotsuga menziesii, assembly GCA_001517045.1. NCBI lineage: Eukaryota > Viridiplantae > Streptophyta > Pinopsida > Pinales > Pinaceae > Pseudotsuga > Pseudotsuga menziesii. The sequence continues at coordinate 833,912 of LPNX010957153.1, forward strand.
CCGAATAGATCCATTGAATTTTTTTTCTATTTTAGCTCTACCAACCCCAACCAACCTTCTAGAACTCCAAAGTTTACAAGGGAAGGAAAACTTTCTCCACTGTTTCGTGTGCAATTTTGCAAATAAAACACACGGTTATATGCATCTCCTTAAGAAGGACACTCTATTCTATTGGGATGGCCAAGCCCAATGAGCCTTTGATAATCTCAAACACGCTCTCACTCATTCAACTATGATACACCCCCCAGATTATTCAAAGGATTTTCTCTTATATATTGCTACCTACACTACTACCATTGCTATGGTTTTGGTGGAGGAAAATCCCGATGGTCAGGAGCACGTGATCTACTATTATAGTAATAGTCTTATGGATTCTAAAACCTGATATTCATGAGTGGAGAAATTAGCATTGGCCACAGTCATTGTTGTTCAAATATTTCGTCACTACATTTTGCTCCGCACAACCACTGTATTGGTAGACCAGAACCCTATGTATTACATCCTGACTCGTCAGGTGCTCGAGGGAAAGTACTACCGATGGATAGTCATACTGCAAGAGTTTGATCTAGAATTTTCCAAAGCCACATCAAAGAAATCCTTGGTCTTTGTCGAGCTCATGTGTGATCTTCCCTATGCTTCGATGATATGCTTCGATGAAATCTGAGCCCAGTGATTCATTTCTGGATGAATTCCTATTCTTGATAAGCACTACTGACCCATGGTATGGAGATTCGCTACTTGGGTTCTCTATTCCCCATCTTATGATTTGGTTAGTTCAGGAGTAGTTTGTATTGGTCCTACTACCAACAATGTCACCGGGTATTGAGCAGTCATAGGTCTTCTGATTGAAGTTGCCTCCCAAGATGTTCGCAACTTGGTAGTCTTGATGGACTCACAACTTGTGGTTTGTCATCTAAACCATGTTTATACTATTAGGAATCATGTGCTTCTTCTTCTCTTCCAGAGGGTACATTTGTTAGAAAGGTCATTTGAAACTATCACCTATAGGCATATCCCTAGGGAACATAATGTAGTTGTTGACTCATTGGCTAATTACATCCTACATTGGCATATTGCTCATTCATGACATGAAAATAAAACATGGTTAATTGTAAATAAACTATAAAAGACACATACAACTCATGTAAAATACATTCACCATTTAAGACGTATACACACTAAGTAAAAGTATGTGTGTGTGTGTGTGTGTGTGTGTGTGTGTGTGTGTGTGTATATGAACATGTTTTACAAAAAATAGGTCACGAGACCTCATCTAAAGAGCGTAGGATTTCAGGTGAAAAATCACCATACAAAAATCCTGAAGCTATCAGCTTTTAGTTGATACATCATGCACTCATCATCTAATGATTCTCATGGTAACACATCACTGCTCCGGCTACTCTATGTAGCAGTCTACTAAAGCTACCTGGTACTCCCGCTGTAGGCCTCTGATACCTCAGTGGGAAGTCATCAATAGAAGCATCATGGATGTCTAGAGTCAACCTCTCTAGGTTCTTCTCTAACTCCCCTATCACATCATCATCCTATAGTACAAAACAGGCTTCGACTTGCCTGTACAGAGGGGAGGCTCCCCCAGGCCATGCTTCTCCAACATTTGCTTGAAAACATTCAAGTCTCATTACTAAATGTAAAAAATATAAAACATCAAAAAACATAAAAACACTATTTACATTTTAGGTTCATTTGTTTCTTATCGATATCACCCCACTGTCCACTAGGTGGGAGCGCTATGTCAGAGTCACCATTGAAGTCAGTTCCCGCATATGCATAGTCCTCCACCATGAGGAGATGATCTCTGAACCATCAAAATAATGGGTCATTGAACTTTACCTTCCCTCTACCCGCTCCAGTACAGGCCATAATCTGGACCCACCTCTGCATGCAAGGGTCCTGTGCCCTCAACTCTATAAAGACCACCTGGGGTCTCATCTGTGGAACCTGCTCGAAGAAGAAGCAAGCTAGAATGGAACCAAAACCAAATTGCTTTAGCTCCCCCTGCCGACACTTGGTCAGCTGATCCTTGAAGATCAGAAGTACGGATTCTGCCCAATTAAAGACTGTAGGCGCCATGGCCTCTATGGTGTAGAAAATATGTACTCTAGATGCCTAGTGTACTCCTTGCCTTCCCGCCACTCTCTACATGGTAAACAATACGGTCCGTAAAGGGCCATCCATGACTCCTTTTATGGGAATTTTCTTCCTCGACATCCTGGTCCCAGGAATGCAGTGATGATCTATTAGCTCCTGAGTAGTAATGTCCCCACCATGGGAACCAGTCAATGAGATGGGAGCATCTTGTCTTGAAAGGTCAGTCAGGAAGTAGATGTCCTTTACCTAAACTATTAATATGTGAGCACCAACCTCGAAATATTGTTGCTTCGGATTCCACATCCAGAGTATATACTCTAGTAGTCTCTCATGCGATACCATATTGGTTGTGCGGAATAAATTTAAGAGTCTGTAGTCTCTCAATGTGGCTATGCAACCCACATTTCATTCAGCGAAGGAATCATCATTATGATGTTGCATCTCTTTCCATATGACCACTTTTTATCAACAAAAACCTATCAAAAACCATCACAAGACTTATTAGACGCATTCCCAATCATCCAAATCAATAAAAATGAGCTAGTTTCTCTTGTGCAACCATTTATATTTATGCATGGTCGGCACTACCTGTGTCCCATTGAGGACAAGCGGTGGCACCACCTGTGTGCAGTGTTTTTGGCACGGTTCGAGCGGGGTACCTCTTATCCCACAAGGGCTAAGAGTGATGCCCACTTCCATGATTTTAAGGCTTGCCATATAAGCCCAAAACACTATTAAAAATCAAAATTGAAGGCATGAAATGAAAGAGTAGGGTCTAGGCTCTTACTTGGAACTAATGGTGTGTGAATTCGACGGTGGATGCTCCCGATATCAGTGGCTGAAAATATAGCTAAGGAAATGCTCGAAAGGTTCTCCACTATGGGTAAATAGTGAAATGTTTTGATTTTTTACTATTTACATGACTTTTATATACATTTTAGGGTTTGACATACCATAGTTTTGTTTTAAAATCATTTATTACTCAAAATCAATCAGTCATAATCCTTTAATGTTAGTTATTGGGGCATTTAATACTTGTTTTTGAGTTGTTGCAGGATAGAAGAGTAGTAGCAAAAAAGTTTTGGGAGTTCGTTTTTGACATTTTTGTACTACCATAAAATGGAAAAAGTCTTTTTGAGTGTTTATTGCGACACTTTGGTCACACTTTTGAAACTGACCATCAAAGGTTCGAGTCCCTTTCTGATTCTTTTTAGGCTCGTAAAATCTCTCATTGTCAAAAGAGACCTAGTGGAGTCTTCTTTAAACTCTTTTCGGGCTCCTTAAATACGAAAAGATTGTCAAGTGATCTTATCTTCTTCATGATCGTTAAACCATTTGAAGAGTCATTGATCTGATGGCAGGTTATCACTTTTTCGGTTCAGGTGAACTATTTTACAAAAAAATACCCTATGGATTCTTCTTCCATGGTCATTCAGACTCTCTGAACATGAACGATACTGAGTTTTATTTCATTGGACTCGTTAAATTAAACTTGAGAGACCCTTTTTGGGGGACGAACCCCTCCTCTCTCAGGTTCGTAAAACATATGAGTTTGGACTTGTCTTCAAATGAGCTATAACGAATGTTTGTTACCCTCTTTGAACTCGTAAAACTGAAAAGAGGTGCTAATCAACCATGATGGGGTAAATGGGAAGGGAATCATTTTACAAATAAATGGCAGTAGTTTGTCGTTACCTTTGAACATGGCACTTGTCTACATATCATTTCAGTCAATTGGGTATTCAACTGATCTCCATGATGATCCACTTTCATGAGTCATGCCACTCCTTTGAGTCTTTCAAAAGAATGCATTGTCCATCGTCACACTGTGTGTTTGTCTGGTTTAGTCGTGCTACCAAGTCTTTGGTCATGCCACCCGATGTTCAAAGGGAAGTTGAAGAAGTTTTACCTATGTATTCAAAACAGTCTCTGTGTTAGTACTTTTGAGTCATTATTATGGTTAATACATTCACATCATTCCGGAAGTATGTTTTGAGTTTCGCGTCATTGATATGGGACTCATCATGGCCCTCCTTCGACGAGACTATTCCTGTCCACATCAATTCATCATCCGGGAAATAGACTTAGAAACAAAACTTAGTACCTTGAGATCTGTATGCCTTAATGACAGATTCTGTCACTCTCAACATAGGTTCACATCACTGACCTTTGATTGATAGAATTGACTGGGTGTTCAACATCAGGACATCTATTCACACTCAGTAGATTGTACTAAGGTACCTTGGGAATAATTGAGCGGTACTAAGGTACCTAGCACCATGCTTACCTTGTGGCTGATGAGCGGTACCTTGCTCATCACCGCCTATATATTGTTATAGAAAAGTAGTGCCACCGCTTATGGTCTTTGGTCTTAAATTGGTTCTCATCTAAACCGCTCTGTCATAAGGGAACAAAAGCGGTACCCTAGGTAAAATGGGAAAAAGAGAAGTTTCTAGAGGCTTCTATAACTTGAGCCTCATGTCCTCCCTTATCCCTATCATTATGGGTTAGCTTGAGCTCAATATCCCCCATGGCAGGATCTTGGAGCCACCTCACCCACAATTCTCTCAATTATTCGTATCCATTGAGCCTTATAAATACAAGCTCATATCCATAGTTGAGGGGGAGAACTATAGAGGTATTGTTATGTTGTTGGATTAACTACCTAGTCCAAATCATTGGAGAGCATAGAGAGAAAAGTTGGAGCTTATGGGGATGAAGTGTTTGTCTCGTGGAGGGGCTTGTCAACACTAAGGAAATGGTTGTAAGCTTCTCCATACATTCTTAATGCAAATCTGATTTTCGTACCACATTACTGTTGTTTTGATTTCACATGTACATGTTCCTAGATTCCTTAGTCACTAGCATGGATAAGTAGATGATTTTCTGAGTAGCTTTGATGTGCTTGTATGTTTGATATGTTCGCAGGTACACAGGTTCACAATCGAAGCAGTATTCCAGGTGTCTACAGTATTCAAGGAAGGTCTTCATCCTTTGTCATTCACTCATTTGTTCTGGATCTGAACCATTCAGACCAGAGGAACAGCTTCTGTTCACAGAAGGTGTAATATTCCTAATAACAACCTTTGTATGTGTAATTGGGCTCCCATGTAAAAAATAATATGGGATCTGTTGTACTTACACAAATGGTGACTAGCTAGAAGAACTAGTTATCTCTTCAAAACAATAATCTTTTCCAATCAAATATGTTGGTAGAGAAATGATCAATGTGAGATTACAGGAAATGTCAATATAAGAATGAAACCAACAAAGAATTATCAAAGGTTGATTAATGAATTCCTAGACACGGTCATTTTAGAGATAATGCGACTTTGATTTAGATGGCATGAAGGATAAGGATCACTTGGAGTAAGGATGACATAGGTACGCGGTTCAAGTTGAACCTAGAATCATACCTTGACAATTTTGGATCTTCACACATAGGCCACTAAAATCATCATTCTTTTTTTTGTTTAAAAAAAAAAGAGTTTATTGACATAGGACCACTACCCCATGCTCTGGTGATAAGTGCCATTCACAAAACTGGCCTAGAAACTGAACAAGTTGGCTCGGTAAGGAGACCTCTTGTCTTCCAACAGTATGGCCAAAAGCAAATATCATGGCTTGGGAACCATCTAATGATAATTTCAGTCCAATATCAAGTTCATGATCATGGTAAGGCTGGCTTCGGATAAGGCCCCCTCATCCTTATGTACAATATTTTTATCTTTGGGAACAACTAGGTTTTTATTTGGATATGAATTGCAAGACACTAACATGGCTTGGTATCCACATAATGGTAGCATTACTAATCGATGCTTCATAGATCATGAATGAATTGACCTGTGATAGGATCTCCCATCTTCTAGAAAACTAGAAGCAACCTCCCCAAGTCATATGGTAAATATGTCATTCCACTAAGCACCTATGAACCTAATGAGTTGGCTCGTGATGAGATCCCTCATCTTCCAATCCACATAGTAAAATTATTTTTCGTATGGCCATGATTGAATTCCAAAAGAGTTAGACGGACCAGGTTATAAATGTATGCCGTAGTGATTTAATGAGACCTTAGACAAGACGAACTTTTATTTTCCATGAATTTCATCACACGAGTAAGGCATATAAAATATATTGACCGAGATGAGAACACATCAATCTGAAATCTTGCAATCATTGGTTACCATTCACATATAGCAGATTCTGATAAAAGTCAAGGAAGATGAAAACTAACAATTTGCTTAAGGTTAAGAGTGTTGAATATTGAGACATACTGATTGCCCATGATTTCCATATGTGTAGAGATCACCAAAAGTATACTAATATCAAAAAAACACTCAGAAAATAAGAAAATAAATAACACACCAAACCTATGTATAGGGTTGAAGAATATTTTCAAACAAAATACTTTTTAAGCATGAAAGCATTCACTTTATAGGTGTCAACGAATCCTTCTAGTGTTTGTAACCGAACAGTACTAGGACCAATATTTTCTATAACAATGAATGGTCCCAGCCAAAGGCATTGGAACTTGGTATACTCCTTGTTGTTTTTGTGTTGCCATTGTCCCATCTTAATACTAAATCTCCCACAGAAAAGTCTCTATCAGAAGAGAACTTCTCGTCGAACCATTTTTTCACCAACTGTTGATGTTGGTAGAATTTGTTCTTGGCTCTTTCTCTATTTTACTCTAGCTTGAGAAGAGAATCAATCCTCTGCTGTAATGGAAAATAATCATCCTCTCGAATGGATTGGGCCAAATGCAATGAAAAGATGGTGAGATTAGATGGTAGGACTACTTCCTTTCCATAAACTAGGAAATAAGGGGAGTTACCAATGGATTTCTTTGGAGTAATTTGGTCTGCCCAAAGAACATTATAGAGTTGGGTATGCCAATTTATTTTATGCGAAACCACTGTCTTTTTCAGGATGTTTATCAAGTTTTTGTTGGACGATTCTGCAATTCCATTTCCCTGGGGATAGTAGTTGGTAGAAAATTTAAGCTTGATCCCTTTCTCAAGGGCATAGCTAGTCAGGTCAATGGATTGGAAGTATGACACATTATCAAAAACAAGATACTCGAGGGTGCTAAAACTAGTGACTATCTGGTTTTCAAGAAAGAAAATTACTTGGTTTGTGTTACACAGTCTTAGAGGGACTACTTCAACCCACCTGGGGACATAATCAGTGGTTGTCAAAATGTATTTGTGTTGTTAGGAAGATATAGGGTTGATATGTCCAACAAAATCCAATCCCCACTACTAAAATGGGAATTGGACTGCCACTGGCTGCAAAGGGAAGGTAGGTTTCTTGGCTTTGCCAGCACACTTCTGGTAAGGCTCACATCTTCTGACATATGCATGAGCATATCTGAATAGGGTAGGCCAATAGTATCCTGCCTAGATGATTTTGTGAGCCATTGTATCACCTAATAAATTCCCACCTACAGGCCCTACATGAAATTGAAAAAGGAACTCGTTAGTTTGGTTCTTTTCCATGCATCTAAGAAAAAATCCATCATAATTCTTTCTAAAAAGAACATTATCAATCAGTTAATAAGGGGAAAATTTCATCCTTAATGCTCTATGTTTCTTAGGATCAAGGGTTTCAGGAGCAAACCCATTATGAAGAAAGAACTTGATGTGATCATATCATTCAGATGTCGTCGTTTCAATTGCATTAGCAAAACCTGTAGGTATAGCCTCCTCCTATTCCCAATTGGAGCATTGATCTTCAAGATCATTTGATTGGGTAGAGAGTTGACACAAACCTTGTCCTTTGAATAGCTTTGCAGGTTTGATCTCTAGATCATATTCTTGTAGAGACGTCATCCAATGAGCTCTTTATTCTCCCAACTCCTTTTGGACAAGGACATTGCAAATGGCCACATACGGGACAATAACCTTGGTCCTTGACTTCAAAATATAAGGCCTGTAATGTTTTACTGATTTATACACCGTGTAGGCCTATTTTTCAACTTGGGAATAGTTCAAATCCTTTAAATGTTGAAATCATGAAAGTAATGGGGATCTCAGCGTCCTCATGATTTTTCTATGTTAGGATAGCTGCATAAGAAAAATCAATAGAAAAAGTATAAAGTATGAAATCTTTACTGAAATACGGAGACATAAGAGTGGGTGCTTCTCCTATGGCTCTCCTAATTTCAGTAAACACATTCTTCCGTTCATCCGACCACTTAAATGGTACATCCTTTTTAACTAAAAATTGCAAGGGTTTGACGACTTGGGAAAAAATTGGAACAAATCTACAGATGAAATTAATCTTACCCAAGAATGACTACATTGCCTTTCGGGAGTTAGGGAGGCCAATATTAGAGATTTATTCAATGCATTCTGGATCAATGATAATACCTTCCATTGAGACGATGAAACCCAACAACTTACCTTCTGTCACAATTAATATGGACTTCTTATGATTGAGGGAAATCCCAAATTTCCTGCATCTTTAGAATACCTATTTCAAAGCAGATAAATGATCTTGTCCTTTTTTAGAATAAATGGTTACATCATCTAAATATACAATGACAGAATTGTGGATTAATCCCATGAAATATATGTCCATATCTCTTTGGAACATGGCTCTTATTTTTATTAGTCCAAATGACATTCGTCTATATGTGAATGTTCCCTAAGGAGTTCGGAAGGTTGTTTTAAGTTGATTGTCGGGGGTGACCAGGACTTGGTTGTAACATGAAAAACCATCTAACAACAAGAACATCTTAGATCTGGATACTTCTTATAAAATCTACTCCATTTGGGGAGCAAGATAATTGTCTTTCTTAGAGGCCTAGTTTAGGTTTTTGAAGTCTACGCAGAGTTTGATTTCCTCATTCTTATTTCAAACATGTACTAGGTTAGTGATCCACTACATGTGTCTAATGGGAAATATGATCCTAGCCAAGATTAGCTTATCGAGATCTTTCTTGACAGAAGGCTCTAAACTAGGGTGCATTTTAATTAGTTTTTGTTGGTATGCTTTTACCTCAGTTTTCATCAGGATGTTATGGTGCATGACACTAGTGTAAAAAGTCCTGAGTTCATTATATGTCCAGGAAAACATGTCTTTAAATTCCCTGCAATGTTTAGCAAAAATTATTCTTTCATCATGGAAACAATTAATTCCAAGATTGATAAAGCAAGGTTCTTGCTCAGTTCCCATATTAACAGGAGTGTAATTCAAGGTTGAGCTCTAGGTATTACAATTGGTGCTCTGTCTAAATATATCTTGTAATTCTTAAAACTTTTCTAAACTGATGACAGACTTGGGGATGATATTGGAAGGGTCAGATAGAGACTTTTCATGGTCAGCTTCGTTAATAGCCATACCTTTGATGGTGTTTTGGGCTGAAAGGAAGTCTATTATTTGCTGGTCATCATCGAACACTTTCCAATTTGTGACATTGTATGGTATAGAAGGTCTATACATCAATTCAATAGAGAAAGTTTGGGGAGACAAACCTTCAGGAGGGATTAGTCTAGGTGCAGTATTGGCTAACAGGTCAGTGTCGAGGTTCTGTGATCTGGGAACAAACTTGATATTAAATGCTGAAAAAGAATTAGTCATATCTCTGATCAGTATTTGATAGTTGACTAAGCATGGACATAAAAAATGTATTTGATTCCATACATTTTTTACTATGATTTCAGAGTCTCTTATGCATTCAATTGCTCTCGCTCCCATATCAATAGCTTCCTCGAGTCCTTGGAAATGCCTCGTACTTAGATACATTGTTGATAAATTCAAACTCCAATCCTCATGCGATTATTGTTTTGATCACTTTTGGATCAAGAAGTACACATCCTGCTCCTGCTCCATCCTTAGATCTAGGTCCATCAAAAAACAAAGTCCAAATAACAAGGTCAATTTTGAAGTTAGTATTTACATTATAAACATTGTGTACAACAGTATTGGAGAATGGCATAGAAGTAAGATGAGTAATCTGAGACTGTTTCTACATCTTCTCTTATGGTGAAACATCAACTAGTAGGTCTCCAAAGAAAGTATCAAATGTAAAATGTTCAATTTGATTATCAAAAAAGGAGACAGATTCATTGGAACCGTCAAGATCAGTTACAGTTTGTTTTGTGAATGGTTCTCTGTCAACTTTGAGTTTGTTAGGCTGCCCATTAACGGGTAACCATAAGTGAGACCAATCGGTAGAAAAGTAACCTTTCCATTTTTTTGACCAATATTGACTTAACCACATACTGTAAGTCTCTGGGATATCTGCAATCACAATATCAATAGTTTGATGAATTCGGGGATCTGCAAATAATCTAAGTAGAACATTTCTTAGTATTCCTACAAATTTAACTTTGGATCTATCTAATTGTACAATTTGAATAGGACAATATTCCCATGTATCATTCATCTTTTTACATACAAAAAGGGGCTTAACATTAGATGAAGCACTTGATTCTACCATGCAGTTATGTACTTTCTAGTTGAATATTTCAAAAGTAAGTAAGAAGGGTGGAGTGCCCTTGCTTCTAGTATTTGGGTGGCTTGGTTAGGGAGAAGAGTCAATAATGTTATTCTGAGGTTCTGTAGGTTGTTTGATTATCATGCTTCTAGGAAAGGAATCCCTCATGGAAGGGATTTTGAGAATGTCAAATAAAGATATGTTTTCCTTGACTCTTTTTAGATCTTCGGGCAGATTATATTCTAGCTCAAGAATGAGAGTGTCTTTCTGAGTTTGAGTTTTATCTTTTCTGGTATCCTGTGTCGCAGGTGATGATTCATGCAGAGGTGGCCCTTTAGATCTAGTATTGTGAGTGTGTTGTATGTTGAAAACTATGTCAAGTTCTTCTTCCTCTTCTTCTAAAAAGAAACTCATAGTGCCGACCTACTGGTCATATTCCTCTTCCTCTTGGGGAGTTTTTGAATCTTGAGTGGACTGATCTTCAAAGGATTCTGGACTGTCTGGTGTTCCTGCAACTAATGCTTTCAATACAGAAAATATTTCTTTTGAGGTGAATCCCTCGCTAGGATTTGGAGGTGGTGTATTTTGAGGAGGTTGGTTGGGTCTCGTAAAAGGTGGCCTATTAAATCCCCTATTGTTGGACTGATTTTCATTGTTAGTTTTCTTGAGATCCACCATGTCATTAGACATTCTTTGGAAGAGCTTCTTCGCTTCACTCATATTGAACGAATCTTGACTGGTAGTAGTGGGTTTAGGAGGAGTGTCACTTTTCTTACGTGAGGTAGATGCTTGTTCAGATGATGTGTCAGGGTTGTCTTTGAGATAGAGCATGTCCCTTCTGACTTGTATTTATTCAAAGACGACATCTTGCAAGGACTCCTTATGATCCCTTTTAACCCACATGGCTATTTGGGTCGGGATACCCTTAATATAGTATCCTACTAGGAACACCTCAACATGAAGTATTGCACTTGGGATCCTATACTTCAAATATGAAAACCGATGATTGTAATATTTGACCCTTTCTTTACCCTTAGTCTTCATGGAAGAGATCTCTATGATTAACTCCTCTAGGGTCTTTCCATCCCAAAATTTTTGATTGAAGAGTTTGGAAAACACATACCATGATGGGATGGAACTAGCTTCTAAGGAAAAATACCAGGTAGAATCTTTTCCCTCAAAAGTGTAAGGGAATATTATGCAAACCATGTTCTCATGTATGAAATTCCTAAGTCTGATGGCCTACATAAAAGATTTGATGTGGTCTTCCATAGGGATTCTGTCATCTGGATTAAATATTGGAAGCCACTTCTCTAGATTTTTAGGCAACCTGTGCTGATCGCCTAAAACAAACATGTCATCTCCATCCAACCAAGGTCTGTTAGGTCATTTTTCAGCCATGGGAATAGATTCCTCTAATGAGGTCGAATATCCAGAATCTAACGATTCGTTTGAGGAAGATGAAGAAGAGGGAGGATATGGGGGTGGTCCTCCTGCTCGGATGCTGTGTCGAGGAGTGGTTGACTCCTGAAAAAATGATTCTAGATCTAACCTAGGGGTATATAGTTCACAGAAAATTTCATGATGTCTTTCAGTGTTTTGGTCACCTGATTTAAGATTTCTTTGATTATTCTCTTTGGGAATATTCTAGGTTAGATGTTCTTCATTGAACCATCTTATAATCTCAGCAACATTATCATAATTACCCTTCAATAGTTGTTCAACTATGATTGGTCCTAGAGTAGGTGATACGAGAACGTATCTATTTTCTGGGGTACTCCGTTCTTGTCCAGGGGTAGATGGGACGACATGTAAACCTTGTGTTATTTTTTCCCCTAACATAGACGTGTGGGAACGACTACGAGTGATATTCAGATCTCTTGCTAGAGGAGGTGTTTGTGTTTTTCATTTAGACATGATGTGTTAGCCTCCTTCTAGCACCATTTTTTGAATCCTTAGTTGTATATGTGGCTAAAAAGGGTGTCTAAGACTTGCAACACAGGAAGAAAACCCAAACAAAGGCTTCAAGCAATCCCACGTGAGTATTTCTTTATCCTCAAGTTGTTTAAGGTAGTGATCTCCCATAGATATTTCAATAGCCTACGATGGATTTTTAGAGTTTAATCCATAGAGGATATATTTCCCATATTTGAAAAAAAAGTGGGTGATGTAAAAAAAAAGGAAACTCAGACCTAACTAGTAAAAGAAAGCATGATTTAAATCTAAGCTACTTAAAGATTATATTGAATTGATTTGCAAGTGAACCAGAGGTGGAAAAAAGACAAGTAACTTCACCCAATCAACATAAATGTAAATTAGTTTAATAACTTATCACCTAACTTACAATCAATTCATAAAATCAATTGATGGAAACCTAATATTATATCATTCAGAGTCAACCTGCATAGCACATGTCAGTTAAAAAAATAACATTTCTTGTTGTAAATTTTCACTGTTCAATCACTTGCAAAAATAGATAAAGACAATTAAAAATATAAACTCCTTAAAGCTTTATTAATGCACTAATTAGTAACAAAGAGAAATCTAGTTTATGAATAAACACATTTATCAATTGCAAGTAAACAACAGCATCATCTGGCCATTCGAAACAAGAAAAATTGAGATATGTCAAAGAAGCTCAATCATATCAAAGACAAGATATGTGAAATAACAATACTGTATTAATTCAAATTTTAGCAAGAAATTACATAAACCTCGTGAAAAACAGAGGTGTTTTTCAGCCTCTTGTGGCAATCTTTCCTTGTCCCAAAAGTCCCCTAATACGTATGAAAACTACCTCTTAAATAATTACTACAAAAGAATGAATTTCCCTCAAAAGGGGATCAAATAACCTAAACAAAACTAATATCCCAGAAAATCCCTCCATATTTTCCATATACCTAACAACTCCTCAATATCAAGATAGCTAGAAGATTCAATGCCAAGTTGGGCATTGCACTTCTGATCTTCTATTTCATTGTTGGATAGCTTATGCCAAACACGAATATAGATGTGGATTTTCCCTTCAACTACAAATGGTCATGTTATTAAGCAATCCACATCATCTATAATTATATGATCAAGCTCCTTGATCTTCTCTTCTACTTCATCTCTTCGATGTTCAACCTGTTCAATCAATAACCCTGGTGGACATGCCTTGTCAATGAGTACCATTGCAGGAAAATATAAATCATCCATTAGATTGTCTACAATGTACCATCCATTCCTACCACAAATGGCTTGTGCCTTCTTGATAGATTTAGCAACCATTTCATATAGATCCTCCCAGGATCGTATGATAGTCCTATTTTTCTTTAACTGGAAATTGCTGAGAATGGTGACATTGTCTAGCTTGTCTTTGATATACCTTTTCTAGTATTTAAATTCATCATAATATTTTGAAGCTTGTTTCCTTTTTTCAATCAGATCTTCTAAATAAAAAGCCATTTTATTAAACTTCACATGATTTTAAAAAAATTTGTCCAAATTTTTAAACAGCTCACTGATTAACCCATGAGGCTCCCTATTGGTTTGAAGAGCAAGCACCTTGAATTCCTCTTGAGAAAACTTAAAAAATGAAGACGAAGCTACACTTGTAGTTGTCTCTTCATACCGTTTTTCCAACAAAACTACCTTCTGTGCCAAAGTAGCATTGATAGTCTTCTCTTTCTGTAACTCACCCTGAACTGCAACATTCTTTACCTGTAATTCATTATATCTGTCATCAGATGTCTTTACCAAATTAGTAATTTGGTCCTCATGTTGTTTCCTGACCTGTTCCAGTTCCTCCTTTAATCTGATAATTTATTCCTTCTTATTATCGAATTCCCTATTCAAAGTATTGACAGCATCAAACTTAGCACCTGTAAAAGCCCCTAGAACAGAAGAAACATCTGTAGCAACCACCTGTGGATCACCAGATCGTTGAGTCCATACAATATCATTTGAAAGAGATGTATCCACATCACTTTGATCTCTACTCCTCTTTCTTACTCTCTTAACAACTGATTTATCATATTTACTATAACAATACTCTCCAAGAGATATTACAAAGTCTTCATTGAATTCATCTCTTATCTCATCAACGCAAGGTACATCAATACCTATAGATATCAAAGAGGAGGTTTGAGTCATAGTATGAGTAGGCATGGGCATAGTAATATGAGAGGTAAGTGTAGAGAAAGTGCTACACTGGATAACAATCACTTCAGGAGTTGAAGGATTATTTGGAATAGAGGTTTCAATGGATGAAACTTGCATGGTGGTAGTTGGAAGTGATGATGGTGAAAATACCGAGGCTTTCTCATGAACATGAGATGGTATTGAACTAAAAGAAGGAATAGGAAATGGAACCTTAAAGACTGGATATATAGTGGATGGTGGAATAGGCGTTTGTACAGATACAGGTGTAATAGAATTAGGTAGACATGTGGCTTCATGATATATCTGAGACATCAAGGATGACATTGTAGAACTAGTAGGAAAGGAAGACAAGGCTAGGACCGATGAGAGGAGTAATGCCGAAGACGATGGATAAGGCTTAGAAGAATATTTTGATTTTGGGAGAACTGATGAAGATCTCCCATTACTTCTAGTAAACACATTTTTGAAATCCTACAAATTATTACCATTTCTAGCTTCCTCAGTGACAGACACAGGGGAAATGTGTTCATCCTTCTCTTTTGAATTGATCAAATATATAGTAGAAGAAGGGAATGATGAAACTTGAACCTTCAATTCCTTGAGTGGTTTCTTCTCAACCTGAGTTTGTTCAGATTGGATTTTATCAGCAACAGTAGTTACCCGAGTATCTTCACTTGGGTGAGAGGTTGCAATTTCTTGAGTGTCCAATGCTAAAGTCATCCTGGTCAGCCCCTGTTTAATTTTCTCTAAAGTATGTAAATAGGCTTTAACCTATTGATCAATAGATTCTAGTGGGATGTATTCCATGGGACTTTTACCTTTATCCATGCTTGAACTTGTTGTTGTAGAAAGGTCTTTGGCTGCTTGAGCCTCTTTTTCTACTGCTTGGGCCTCTTTTGCTTCTCTGTATCTTATCATATTTTATTCAATATCTAATTCCATTTCTTTGTAGTGTTGAACCCTCTCTCTCAATTCCTTTTGATACCGTAGGATAAATGAAGTCATCTAGAACTTCTTCATGAATGTATCCTATTTTAAAATGATTTTTTTTAAGGTGGAAATCGATAATCCCCTTTGGATCATGCTGTCTCTTATTGGAAAAAACCATCTTGAGTGAGACTATTTGATCATTGAGTTCTGATGCCCAGGTGGAGGTTGGTATACTCAAGGATCCAATAGTTTGAGGAAACTTGGGCCAGACCTATGTTACGGAGAGAAATTCCTATGGCTTGGGGTACCACAACAGACAGCTTTGACTCCATAAATCAATCTTTCCCAATATGCAATAGAAATAAAATGTCTAACACTAAAGGATCAGACCTCGTACCTTATTCCGGACGGTTGAAGTAGATCCCCATTGAGATTTCCAATCTTCAGCTTGAATTGATATAATACTTCCTCAACAACAAGTAAACAATACAAGCATACTATATATCATGGTGTTAGATCTATTCTAGCATATATAATCAATAATGTAAAATCATTTGACATATTCCAATGGATACAATATTCAATCAAATACACATCATTGGACAAGGAAAGATAGTTCTTATTAATATAAATCAGAGATTACAAGATAGATACAACCTCTAATGGCACGTCTGCAAAACGGAGAAACTAAATCCCCCACTTGGGCCTCCACCACCTCAATCCTCCATCTCACGATAGCAAGCTCACTAGAAAAAGGCACGCTTGGGAAGAACACAACAGTGCTACAAAGGGACAAAGGGATGCAGACTCAAGCATAAATTCTGGCAACAATAGACTATAGTTTCGTTGCTTTCAATCTCTCTATATGCCTTCAATGTACCAAGGGGTTCCTTATATAGCTTCACAATGGATAATGAAGCATCGAATCTGAGCGATCTCAAGGCATATGGAAGGCCAGGAGTCAAATGAGTTAGATCCATGTCAAGGAAAACTCCAAAAGGATTTGGATTATGCACACATCTCGATGTACGCGGTTATCGGGTAAAAAGCCACGTATATCATTTTTTATATAGTTTTTAGGGATGATCAAGGACACATCAAAGGATAAAATATGGTCCATGGGGTCTAAAGAGTCTGCAGTAGGACAAGGGAAGGCCATACAAAGTGTGATTCACCTGGAGTGGTGAAATATGCTATAACAAATGCCCCCTAATGTGTGAGGTCAGAGGGGTCATACGATGGCCGAAATACATTACAATTCCATCCCAGAAGTGGAGTGATGAAGGATCCCAAATGGAAGACTAGCCACCCAATCAGCATAGTACAATGATACAACACTGCATATAATTGCAAGTACATATAGCAGTCCCGGATACATAAGAGTACAATGGCCATGAATAGGCATACTACATGATATCACATATGTGGTCATCGCCACGTACAATATACATAGATCAGAATCTCCATGATGAAGATATACAAAGGATCATGATCTCCAAAATGGCTAAATATATACAATAGATCAAGATCTCCATAGTGGCTGGAAATGTCTGACATACACTGGAATCAAGTCACGAGAGCTGAAATCTCATGAACACTGGCACGATCAAGGAGGTAGAATATAAGAGATGCCACTAGTCTGGAAGGTATTCTACACAAACTGCTACGAGTACATGTCCTACTATGCGAATAAAGGTGTCGATCTCGAACATAGTAGTCCATTGTCTGATTACTGGTCATTGATGTATACCGTTAACAAACGCGAGATTACCCACCGATAATGATAATGGAAATCAAGGTACTAGAGTGAAAACTAACAAGTGTGAATAGATGTGTTGAGGTCGAACACTTGAGAGAATCCATTGATCATGGGACATTGATGTATTCCCAAGAAACTGTCGATGGCGAGAGAACCTGCCACTGATGACTGCAAGTCTCAAGGCACTCAAAAGGACTCTAGATTCCAATCCCAGAATAAATGATTTGAAGTCGATGGGATGAAATCCACTGGAAGGAGGGCATTAAGGCATCCCCCATCAACCAACACGAGGTACTTAGCAAAGCTGTCTTGTCAAAACCCCAAAAATTCTGAAAAATTTAAAATTTTTAAAACAGCATATAATCTCATTAAATGCAGTCATGAACTATTTGATTAGTTTATGTTACTAGGATTGTAACTGAATGATCTTTTAATTAAAATTTACTTTAAATAATAGTTTCTTTTCAGTTACTGATTGTTCTTCTGCTTGCAACACAAGGTGGGTTAGTCATCAAGGACTGGGCTTACTTAGCTTTCGAGCTAATGCAGTGGTTTTCTTCTATTACAAGTAAATAGGTAAGCTGTACGGGTCGCAGTTAACCTTTCTATATAGAAATATTGGGTTTAACAAGTCTACAGAGTATGAAACCATTTAATTGTTCATACTGAAGGTAAAAGTAAGAATATAATAACTATTTCTTTAATAACCAGCTAGCATAGTAGAACATCACAACATCAAAGGTCTACTTTTATTATTCATCGTTATTGTAACATGTCACGTTTAGATTGTATTATATTCTGATTTGCAACTGTAGTTTTAAATGATAAGATATTACAAGTATCGGTCTATACCTTTCTTACTTTAAGAATGTACAGTTTTATTGTTTGATACAAGTCTTCCCTTAATAGTTAAGGGATGGCACTGTTTTGGAATGCTACTCTATTTCCATAATCGACATTTGGATAGAAACTAGTTCACTTTTAGAATCAGTCTAATTTATAACATCTCCCATAAATTCTAGAGCTTAGAAAGTGACAAAAGTCTAATTGTCACCACAAAGATTCTAAGACTATTTAAAAGGTTGTTAATCTATTAACAAGTAAAAACAGAGTAAACCAAAATCAAATTTATAAATAACATAGTTTAAATATCACCAAATATATACTTTAAAGAAAAGTTGTGTCTCTTACCTTCATTTGAGACTAGGGTATTTGTCAAAGTAGTGGTATGTTTACAACATCCACGACTTAGCATTATTCCAAAACTCTTTATGTACAAGTTCGTTTGCAATTCAAGTTCAGTAAAACATTAGTAGCTAAGCACCTATAAATGCTCACTGAGGTAAATCCAATATTTGTTGTTTATTTCTTGTAGAGGCAGCTTTATCATTATTATGATTACTGAACTATTTGATAACTATCAAAGTTATCAGTGTTAAAAGATCTTTATATGCAAGATTGATTACAAAAACTACAAAACTCAAAAGTTTATATTTAAGAAAGCACAATTACTCTTACTTTGTAAAGTATATATAAAATAAGTTCACCAACCCTTAACATGGTTGGGGTTTACATTTAACTGCTACCATACTAAACTATCCACTGATAGGAAAAGATTCAAGTTGAAGAACCAGGTCTTATATACATTACCATTGATTCAACATCTACTAAGCTTCCTTCGATCTAAAGGATCACCCCACTTTAAACTAGTTATTATTTTAATCATTCAGAGTATGTACCACATAAAAGTTTTCAAGGTCTATCCATTAAGTTCTTAAAATTCCTGGAACAAGGCTTCACTTTTAAATGCGATAAATTCTAAAGATTAAGATTATTATTCTAGATGATGCATTCATAAAAAATTATAGCTGCCAAATCCTTTAGTAAGCTTTTATCCAACTTGGATGACTGTGGCAAGACCATAAAGGTTAACATTATAAATATATTAGGTATTATGGTTGAATCCACAACCTCCCTAAAGACAACCATTAGTATACTCTACAATTATAAAATAGATGTTGGTGGATTACTTGTATAAATATTATTTTTACCAAACATATATATTATACTTACCTCCTCTAATCATGTTACAAATCTTATTCTATTTGAGACTGTAAGTGTTAAATGACAAAATAGTTCTTTACCCAGATGAAGAGGTCATAATCGAATCTGTGACATTACAAGTTTATAGATTCCACTCTTAAATAAACCCTTAAAACCTTACCTTATGTATTTCAAGCTTGTATATGAGATCATAATATGTACTCATCAATCGAGATATAATATTTCTTCAATTAATTTGCTTATTAAATAAATAATGTCAAGTTACAAGTATCCTTGTAACCTTAATAGCTACACCCACGATGATCATGGTGTTATCACTTGATTACCATGCATGGGTGATAATATATCATAGCGCATTGAAAAGAATTGCATGAATGATAAGTTCCAAGGTTTAGCTCAAAAGTAAACTTTTAAAAACTCTAAACTCATATATCCCAAGCTAATAAGTTAGGTTATGCATTTATCCTTCTCGATCTAGTAAATCATTTGATCAATGATTTTAATAGGTAAGAATAATGTGTTACAACATTTCATAACAAAATGCTAGTTATATTAACGATGAACATAGAGTTATAGCGTGATTTACCAAATTGTAAATGATGGCACCTCATAATGAAATCACATGAATTGTTTTACCCTTACGCCACTGAAAAGTTATGATGCAGGGTTATACTTTTCATTAACGAGTTTCTTGTTATTAACATGAAATGATAGGTTGACCTTACTAAAGAATAAAGTCGAGCCTTTTAAAAAAAAATCAGCCAAAGGTTGTGAAGATTAATCCTCGGGTCTACTCCAAATCGACTATGGAAATTTACCCATGATGTGCAAAATATTTAAGAGGAGACGTGGCAGAATGTCATCCAAAAGTCGAGAGGTTAAAAGGGCCATATAACCCTAACTTCATTAGTCTTCCCTCGCCTTCGGGCACTCGTCAACTACTGCGAAGAACTCGATTACCTTGTCACAAGAGTGGTGCTGCTACTGTCTTTGGCTTCCTTCTCCCTGGTTAGTTTGCCAAAAGAACAAAGTGAAAGCCATGCCAAGTATTTCTATTTGCCTGAGTTCTTTGCTCTTCTTTTGATTCTTGTTGTCTCACCATCTGATTCCGAACCCTAGACTGTAACCGCTTGTCCTTCGCCTTCAATTTTTTTAGCAATACGATACTAGTTCTTTCGGTTGGAGCAATGTGGCCTGTAATTCACCGTTTACTAATGCTATTGGAAAAGAGTAGCATTACGGGTCAGGGTTTCACCCTACCAGCTGAATAGCTGGGGTTCTATGTCATTTGAGGATGATGGAGTCATATATTGCTGTTTCCATTTTGCAGCTGAAAGATAAACCTTTTGTTCATACTGTCACTGGTCGCTACACTGCTGGTTAACGACTTTTACTTGCTAAGGTAAGAATGTCTTTCAATTTCTTTCTTTAATGTTATCGTAACTTTCCTTAATTATAACTATTCTTATTCACCAAATCTCACTTAACAGTATGGTGTGTTAACCGTGCAGGTTCGACTCATCTCTCTTCTATGGCTACGCAGTGAGCACAAAGTTGCAGGCGATATGCATACCACCGTAAGCCCTAGACTTACCATGGCTAGTCTACCTTGTGCGAACCCTTATGGAGTAATAAGGGTTGGTTGTTGTGACCTGAAAGACCCTCATGGATTTTGGTTATTTGGTTATTTACTTTATTTTTTTTAGGATTGGATAAAACCCTTGTTTACCGAACGGTTTTCCGGCTTCTGCCGAGAGTGTTCATTTTGCTTTTGTATAAATACTATGTTTTAAAGTAAGAACCAGGCTGTAAAAAAACCTTTCTGTGTAAATTTATAATACGGCCGTGAGCCAAGAAAGCTGAACTGAGCTTTACCATTATTAACCTTGTACATTTTGGGATGTTAGGGTTTTTACCCTAAAACCATTATTATAGTTGTTAAAACTTTTCCGAAGACTGTGAAGTTATTGATGAATTTCACATTACTTATTAAAACTCGATGAGATGAGTATTCTACAATGTTGGAAAATACTCTGAATGATAAAGTACTTGGTTTATTTATCTAAAATGCTCTTGTAAATAAATGCGATTATACTTCTGTACAGGTTTATATAATTTACTTACTCTTCTTTAAAGATGGATACTTATATAGACCTGTTATCCTTCGAAAAAGAATAGATAGGTATACAAAAGGAAAACAGTATATATAACTGTCAGTAATTCTAGAGTATAGAATTTATACTATAATAAAAATAAGTTAAGGTACTATTGTAATTACCCAATAATACAATCTATACAAAGCAAATAGTAAAAATAGTAAATACTATTTATAAACATAATATATTTACTTTGACTAGAATACTATTACCTTCATTGTTATTTAAACTCAGCTTCCTTAATACGTGACTGGAAATAGTGATTTTTTCTTTGTTTTTATTATACTTATGAAATAAAAATAGCCTGTTAATATCAGGTTCTTATTCTTACTGTATTAGTTACTTTAGAGATAAACTTCCTATAATTTACTCCAATTTAGTGTATAATAAGAAAAGAGTGTAAAAGAACTAATCAAGTTCTACCCTGTTACAGCTCAAACAGTATAGATTAGCAGCTATATGTTTTTATTTAAGCTTAACTAAAGAAACAGGAAAAATCAATTAACCTATTTGAATTTACAAAAGTAATTTCTGCCTTACTAGAACTCATGTAGGAATAAATAAAGGTTCTAACTATTCTTTCTTTCACCAACAATATACTTGCAGTGATTTAATATGCAAACAAGTTATTTGTATAGCATCTTTTCTAACTTAACTCTACTTTAGAGTACTACTATAATCACCTTTGCTATTCGAATATCAAATAACAAGAATGAGTACTATAAAATCAAAAACTATTTTCTCTTCTTGAACATACTACTAGCGGTGAATACTAATATTTATTTCTCTGTTTCTAAATGACTTAACAGTCTTCATACATGTGCATACTAAAAGGTTTTTCTTTTTAAAATCATACAAAGAAATATTCTGAAACTCCATTCATATTCATTATCATCATATCATCTGTATAGTTTTACCCCTGTGCTGGAGTACGGTCTGGTAAAACCCAGATGTGGAAAAACACAGTGGTCATTATTTTTCATCTGCAAATTCTATTACTGGTAAACTAATAATATCTACTTCATTAAACCAGTAAAACTTTTATATCATAATCAATCACATTCAACCATTCACAGTTACTAAACAAAAACAGTTAGGTGACAGAACCTGTTTAAGCTTTGGACAACAACAGCAATGGGAGGCCGTTCCTCCCTACCAACTCCTGGAGAGCGCTCAAACAACGACTCCTCAGGACCCCCGAGCTTGCTCTGGTCTCCCTGGCTGGAACTAGGTGTAGCAATGTTAGATACCAGTCCTCAAACTCAGTATGAATACAAAACTTATCAGCAAGTTCTCCCAGCTAAAAGCTGTAAATAAAATCAAGTTACTGCAGCAATCCTCTTAGAACAGCTTCCTTACTGTATTTCCCTCTTCCTCAATGAATTTCCTGAATAACATTCACCTGAATGCATTCTCTCTGGAAAATAACTGAGAAGCATCAGCTCTCTTCATTGAGTACTTTTAAAAGATTGCCTAGGTCTTTTTTGGGTTAGCTGTCATTTAATGAGCCACCTGCTCTAATTCCACTTTCTTGGGGAATCATGACCCCAAATGTAGGGAAGTTGCCACCTACAACTTAGGAAGTGTTTGAGGATGCTGCCACTTGTCTTTTGCCTTTCCACCTAGGTCCATCACCAGTTTGACCAGTAACCTCTTTTTAACAGCTCTCCCATGCTGTTGTCTCCATAATTTATTTATTAATAATAAAATATTCTGAATTACACTCCATTATTGTTGACTCTGCTGAGTCATCAATCCCTACTTAGGATTAATTTTAACATAATGTCTCAGAAATATAATAAAACAATTTACATAATTTTACAAAATTGGGGTATGTGACATGTCTAATGTGGAAGGACTCGATCATAAAGTGCATGAACCAGTAAGTGTACCGGGAATGGCCGACATGCAAAGTCAAGATAACTGAGGAATGGCCGACATAGGTTTCAACTTCCTTCAAACAAGATCATAACGGCGTATGGTGACTGAATGAAGGTAGCATAGACTCGATATACAAACTGGGACATATCTGTGACACAGGAGGCATCAACAGAGGCTCCATAGGGACTGGAAGCTTAACCAGTCGGTGGAGATAAACTCAGATAAACGAGTATAGCTCCGAAGTCAAACTATAACCCAACCAATGGATGTGATATACAGTGCTTTGTTCGAAGGTGACATGACTCGACAGCTGCCAAAGATAACATCTTTCCTTGTCCGGCTTTTTGGTTTTTTTATTTTTTTTTGGACTTTTTCAGTTATTTGAAAAGATTGAAAAAAGAATAAACTAGCTTTATAGTTACAAACTAGGAGGAGATGAGTGTCATAAGGGTGAACAAACTAGTTCCAAGCAGTGGAACATACCTATGCTCAATGCAAGGATACATGTGTAGGATATTGACACTCGGGGGAAAATCCCCTCCTGGTAAAAGGGAATCAAGCTGCGAAGGATAAAAAATGGCTTTGCATGGCTAGAAATGAGACACGCTCGAGCTATATGGCTGAAACGCGATGTCAGGGGAGCTGGCATAAAGCTCAATAAAGCAGGCAAAGCTCATGATAATGCATTCACAACTTGACATAAGGGGAGTCCAGAGGGAAACAGGCCAGCAAAAGATCAAGAGGAGTATGAGGCTCTTGCAAAATGTCATGGCGGGACTAAAAGGGACTCCCAGACCTAAGAGATTACTCACAGCATGGGTTCCAAATGAAAAAGGGAGCTAACTAGGGCACCCATGTATAGGAAAGCTCTACCATTCACATAGTACCACTTCTAACAGTGGCATGAAGGTTCCGTGATACCATGGAATGGGTTCATACCTAAGGTTAAAATGAAATAGTCATAAGGTAATGCAAAAGTGCAAGCGGATGTGGTATCCTAACCTATATGCCAGTTCAAACATAATACCTGTGAAAGGCACGAACAGGTTGAAACCTCGGAGAGAGTGTACAAAAACTGGATCCTACATGACAACCATATTAGTCCAAAACAAACCAAAATAGTCAATAAGGAATCCAAGTATAAAAAATCCTCCACAAATGGAGTAAAGGATGGAATATGACCATTCCCAAATCTATGAGCACGGTAAGGGGCTATGATGCCCCCAAGTCTGACACCAGTGTCCGTACCAGGACCAAGGATGGGTGATAAGATACGAGGCATGCCAAAAATAAAAGGACCCGAACTCAAGAGAGCATAAATATACTCAAGTCATCACGATCCCAAAGGCCAACTAGCGCACAAAGAGCACACTCCAAAAAAAATCTATAGCCAAAATACAAGCAAACCAAGGGGTGGATATGTGAGCTCCCGAATGCAGCAGGTACGTCTCACCTGGGAGAGGCTCGAAACTCCCATTCACTACAAGTGGAGGTACGTAACCAATTATAGTGGCCCTCAGCTTCAACGCATAAAGCGACTGTGCTGTCCGGCCTCTACCTAGCTGGGACACCTGCAGAATAACCTCTACAAGTACCCCCTTGATAGCCTAGGTAAGGTCACTAAGGTCACCTCAATATAATCAAATCTCAGGTGGATAGTCACAGGTGGGATTGACCGTATGGGCAGGGTAGCAAAGCCCGAAACTCTCGAAAGAGCCCCCAGATACGAATACAATCCTGGAAATATCTCCGGTGCTACTTAGTTATGAGTAGGGGTCATCCCAATCAATAACTGCTCACACTGCCTCATGCTTAAGTCCCATTTGAGAGGAGGATCCTGAGAACGATGGTTATACCAAGGATTTCACACACTCCCTGGACAGACACCTAGATGTTGTTGTTTAGTGATCTTGGAGAATTAACTTAC
The DNA here is from genome assembly GCA_001517045.1 of Pseudotsuga menziesii. Classification (NCBI taxonomy): domain Eukaryota; kingdom Viridiplantae; phylum Streptophyta; class Pinopsida; order Pinales; family Pinaceae; genus Pseudotsuga; species Pseudotsuga menziesii. Next base: position 859,324 of record LPNX010957153.1, read on the forward strand.
AATGAACTATTCCAAGATCCTAAAACCTAAGCTTGTTGGTGCACCCTATTAAAGAAAAGAGTGTAATTCATTTTAATTAGCATTGATTTTAGTTGGCTGTAATTACTCAAAGGGAAATGGCCGTGCAACTAATGACATTATGACTCAGCGGTGAAATAAATATGCACACCATAACAAACAATGCTAAGTGCAATCTTTGTCAAATGAAAAATAGGGTATGCCACTACATGAGATGCATAAATATATATTCCTTTCCGAATGCCAATGCAGTCCTTTCTATATGAAATCCTAAACCCAACTCTCATCCAAGCAATCCAATGCAAGTACCTCCTTAAATCCATATCTAAGATGCAACTAAGAGTGTGGCTACTTTGTATTTTTCAATATAAAAGAATGAAAAATGCAATAAAATTCATCTAAAGCTCTCAGTCTATGCAGCAAGTATAAAAGACAAGCCCAGCAAGACACCAAGACAAAAAGAGTAATGCACTAATGGAAAAACAAAAAGGAAAAATGACCAAAACTACTTTCAAAGAAAAATCAATGAAAGAGCGGTCTATGGTCACAAAAGAAGAATCCAACAGACAACATCAGACCCAAGGAAGACCCAACCACACTCACAACCCACCCAGCAACTTCCCACAACATCAAACTCAGCAAAAGGGAGGATGTACGCGATTGTATAAAGAACAACTGCGTATGTACGCGACTTCTGGCCAAAATTCACGTATGTCAATTTTTATATAGTTTTTAGGGATGATCAAGGACACATCAAAGGATAAAATATGGTCCATGGGGTCTAAATATTCTGTAGCGAGACAGGGGAAGGCCATACAAAGTGTGATTCACCTGGAGTGCTGAAATCCGCTATAACAACCTATCTTTTGGACACTGCACATTTCTTATATATCGCTTTGGTCGCTATCTAGAATGATATTTCTTCGAGAACCAAAATATCAGGTACAACCTTCGGTAGCATGTGAGTAGCGATATTGCTGAAGACTTTGATGTATGCAAATGACTCATCGACATACCAATTTCCCGTCATAGCTATAACGGTTTTGGCTTTGGGGGAGAAAGCAGGAGCTTCCTTCTTGAAAATTAAGAAATAGACTCGGCCAAGGAATTTTTAACAAATGTCATAAAATATGGTCACATAGTTGGTGTCTGATAGCTCTGCATGGTAGATGTGTATAGGAGGGGCTAGTAGTACCCAGTTCCATCCCAAATTAGGATAATGTAACTCATTGCAGAAGGTGTCAATAATGTAGGCAGAGCAGAAGAAATTAGGTTTCTTCTTGGTAGTGGATTTCTGAAAGTCTTGTATGGCTATTTTGAGTTCTAAAGAAAGGATTGAATCCCATGGGAGAGATATACCCATGGTTATAACCTAATAGGCAATTAGAGCCCATTCTTCCTTAAAATAGGAATAGTTAGGGAGACCGTAGAGCCTGCACAACATGGCTGCTAATAGGGAATAGGGTTCCTTAAACCATTCAATAGGATAAAGGTCATCTTTCCTCTAAGATAACTTACGTGGTTCATTCATGCAAGACTTGGACATTTGATAAGAATTAAACCTGGAATTAGCAACTTTGAGGAAATCAGTGTTAAGGAGTTGTCTAAATGGTTTGAGAGCATAAATTTTTACAAAATTCTTAGAATAGAAATTGGCAGGTGGCAATCGAGTGCTATTATTGAAAGAATGATCTTTTGGATTGGCATGATCAATAATCCACTTGACTGCGTCGTTGTAAGGGAGAATGGGAGGTCTTGCGGCAATCATATGGATACTGGAATCCCTAATTCTCTTGTAAATGGGTTGGTCATCTTGAATTTCTGAAATATCATCATTGTCAAAAATGGAATATATTCTAGACCAATCTAGTTGTTAGGTTTCACTAACTGAGCCACTTGTATCATAGAAGACACCAAAATTTGGGTCTTTGGTCAGCATATCTTTCTACAGGTTTTTACGCCAAGTAATTCGAGGAGTTTTTGAGGTTGACTCATATTCTGTTGAACACATAAAATAGAAATTAAAACTAATTTGTATTGGGACAATAGTAAGAAAATTTAAATTAGGAAAGACGACTCAAAAACTAACATGTAACCAGAGTGAATAGTGGTAAAGTTTCTTAGTAAAAACCCCAAAGTAAATTCATGCAACAGAGCAAGTTACAGTGGTAAAAATGGTGAAGAAATCGTCAAAAAACCATCATATATATAGTTTACAGGAAATAATTAAGAGCGTAGGATGAGAATAAGAATGACGGTCAGGATCAAACTCTGCAGGATGCGGGATTAAAACAAAAATTCAAATTTTATTAATCATCCCGCATGCTGCATTTGCGGGATGCGGGATGCAGAATCACAAAAAAAAAACTTTATTCAAACCTTCCCACAGCCCGCATTCCACAATTTGCAGGATGTGGGATGCAAGAACATGCAAATTGAATGAAATAACAAATGACATCCCACACCCCGTATTCTACAAATGCGGGATGCGGGTTGTCGTTTAATCAAAGCATATATATCAAGACTTTCCCGCATCCCGCATACTGCACATGTGGGATGTGGGTTACGGGATGAGAAAATTCAAAATATGTGATTACAATATCCTGCGTCCCGCAACTTGCAGGTTACAAGGTGTGGGCTGCGGGATTGAAACAATTCCGAATGAAAACTAGCTTCCTGTAACTTGGAAACACACAAATCAGGCATGGATTTTGGAAGTTTTGGTTGACTTAGAAGACTACAAAAACCAAGATAAGTGTAATAGAAGTGATGAAATGGACAAAGTATTTTAATCAGTTACCTTTGTATGTGTAATTGGGCTCCCATGTAAAAAATAACATGGGATTCTTTGTACTTACAACAAATGGCGATTGGCTGGAAGAACCAGTTGTCTCTACAAAACAATAATCTTTTCCAATCAAATATGTTAGTAGATAAATGATCAACTAGATATTACAGGAAATGTCAATATAAAAATGCAACCAACAAAGAATTATGAAAGGGTGATTAATGCATTCCTAACCATAGTCATTTTAGATATAAAGTGACTCTGATTCAGATGGCATGAAGGATAAGGATCACTTGGAGTAAGGCTGACATAGGGACGCAGTTCAAGTTGAACCTGGAATCAGATCTTGAAAATTTTGGATCTTCACACATAGGCCACTAAAATCGTCATTTTTTTTTGAAATAACAAGAGTTTATTGAAATAGGACTAGTTCCCCACACTCTAGTGATCAATACCATTCACAAACCTAACCCAAAAACTGAACAACCCAGCTCAGTAAGGAGACCTCTTGCCTTCCGGAAGTATGGCCAAAAGAAACTATCATTGCTTGGGAACCATCTAATGATAATTTCAGTCCAACACCAAGTCCATGATCATGGTAAGGATGGCTTCGGATAAGACCCCCTCATCCTTATGTACAATAATTTTCTCTTTGGGAACAACTAGGGTTTTATTTGGATATGAATTGCAAGACACTACCATGGATTGGTATCCACATAATGGTAGTGTTACTCATCGATTCTTTGTAGATCATGAATGAGTCGACCTGTGATAGGATCTCCCATCTTCCAAAAAACTAGAAGCCACCTCCCCAAGTCATATGGTAAATATGTCGATCCACTAAGTCCCTATGAACATAATGATTTAGCTCATGATGAGACCCCCCATCTTGCAATCCACATAATAAAATTAATTTGCATATGGCCATGATTGAATTCCAAAAGAGTAAGACTGGCTAGGTTATAAAGGTATGTTGCAGTGCTCTAATGATACCTTAGACAAGACAAACCTTTTTTTTCCATGAATTTTGTCACACAAGTTAGAAATATAAAATATATTGACCTGGATCAGAAGACATCAATCTGAAATCCTACAATCATTGGTTGCCATTCACATATAACAGATTTTGATACAAGTCACGGAAGATGAAAACTAACAATTTACTTAAGGTTAAGAGTACTGAATATTGAGACATACTAATTTCCCATCATTTCTAGATGTGTAGAGATTACCAAAAGTATACTAATATCAAACAAACACTCAGAAAATAGTAAAATAAAATAACACACCAAACCTATGTATAGGGTTGAAGAATAGTTTCAAACAAAATACTTTTTAAGCAGGAAAACATTCACTGGATAGGTGTCAACAACTCCTTCCAGTGTTTGTAACTAAACAGTACTAGGACCAATATTTTATGTAACAATGAATGGTCCCAGCCAAAGGCATTGGAACTTGGTATACTCTGTGTTCTCTTTGTGTTTCTTGTCCCATCTTAATACTAAATCTCCCACTGAAAAGTCTCTAGCAAACGAGGACTTTTCATTGAACCAGTTTTTCACAAACTGTTGATGTTGGTATAATTTGTTCTCGTCTCTTTCTCTATATTCCTCTAGCTTGAGCATAGAATCAATCCGCTGTTGTGATGGAGAACAATCATCCTCTCAGATGGATTGGTCCAATTGCAATGAAGGGATGGTGAGATTAGCTGGTAGGATTGCTTCGTTTCCATAAACTAGGAAATAAGGGGAGTTACCAATGCCTACCTTTGGAGTAGTTCGGTCTACCCAAAGAACATTATAGAGGTGGGTATGCCAATTTTTGTGATGCGAAGCCACTATATTTTTCAGGATGTTTATCAAGTTTTTGTTGGACGATTCTGCAAGTCCATTTCCTTGAGAATAGTAGTTGGCAGAAAATTTAAGCTTGATCCCTTTCTCAATGACGTAGCTAGTTAGGTCAATGGATTGGAAGTATGAGGCATTATAAAAAAGAAGATACTCTGGGTGCTAAACTTGGTTACTATTTGGCTTTCAAGAAAGGAAATTACATGGTTTGTGTTACATAGTCTTAGAGGGACTACTTCAACCCACCTGGTGAAATAATCAGTGGATGTAAAAATGTATTTGTTCTATAAATAAGGTACAGGGTTGATAGGTCCGATGAAATCGAATCCCCACTGCTGAAATGGGAATTGGACTACCACTGGCTGCAAAGGGAAGGCATGTTTCTTGACTTTTCCAGCGCACTTCTCATAAAGCTCACATCTTCTAACATATGCATGAGCATCTATGAATAGGGTAGGACAATAGTATCTTTCCTGGATGATTTTGTGAGCCATTGTATCACCTAAGAAATGCCCATCTGTAGGCCCTGCATGAAATTGAAAAAGGAACTCACCAGTCTGGTCCTTTTCTAAGCATCTAAGAAAAACTCCATCATAATTATTTCTAGACAGAACATTATCAATAAGTTGATAAGGGAATGTTTTCATCCTTAATGCTCCACATTTCTTAGGATCAAGGGTTTCAGGAGAAAACTCATTAAGAATAAAGAACTTGATGTGATCATATCATTTAGATGTCATCATTTCGATTACATTAACAAAACCTGTAGGTATAGCCTCCTCCTGTTCCCAATAGGCACGTTGATCTTCAAGATCATTTGATTGGCTAGAGAGTTGGCACAAACCTTGTCCTCTGATTATCTTCACAGGTTTTATGTCCAGATCATATTCCTGTAGAGCCATCATCCAATGAGCTCTTTTTTCTGCTAACTTCTTTTGGACAAGGACATTGCGAATGGCTGCATATGGGACAATCACCTCAGTCCTTGACTTCAAAAGATAAGGCCTGTAATGTTTTACTAATTTATACACCATGTGGGCCTATTTGTCAACTTGGGAATAGTTAAGTTCAGCTCCTTTAAATGTCGAACTCATGAAAGAAATGGGGATCTTAGCATCCTCATGATTTTTTTGTGTTAGGACAACTGCATAAGAAAAATCAGTAAAAAATGTATAAAGTATGAAATATTTATTGAAATCTGGAGACATAAGAGTGGGAGCTTCTACTATGGCTCTCCTAATTTCAGTAAACGCATTCTGACTTTCAACGGACCACTTAAATGGTATGTCCTTTTTAACTAAAAATTGCAGGGGTTTGATGACTTGGGAAAATTTTGGAACAAATATATGGATGAAATTAATCTTACCCAAGAATGACTACATTTCATTTCAAGAGTTAGGGAGGCTGATATTGGAGATTACTTTAGTGCATTCTAGATCAATGATCATACCTTCCTTTGAGACAATGAAACCAAACAACTTACCTTCCGTCACACTGACGATGGACTTCTTAGGATTGAGGGAAATCCCAAATTTCCTGCATCTTTCGAATACCTGTTTTAAAGAAAATAAATGATCTTGTCATTTTTTAGAGTAAATGGTTACATCATCTAAATATACAATGATAGAATTATGGATTAAGCTCCTGAAAGATATGTCCACAATTCTCTGGAACATGGCTACCGTGTTTATTAGTCCAAACTACATTCTCCTGTATGCAAATGCTCCCCAAGGAGTTCAGAAGGTTGTTTTAAGTTGATCGTCGGGGATGACTAGGACTTGATTGTAACATGAATACCATCTAACAGTGAGAACATCTCATATGCGGCTACTTTCTGTAAAATCTACTCCATTGGGGGAACAGGATAATTGTCTTTCTTAGAGGCCCAGTTTGGGTTTTTTGACATCTACGTAGTCTGATTTCCCCATTCTTCTTCTGAATAGGTACTAGGTTAGCGATCCACTGCGTGTGTCTAACGAAAAATATGATCCTAGTTCTACCTCAGGTTTCATTAGGATGTTATGGTGCATGACACTAGTGTAGAAATTCCTGGTTCATTATATGTCTAGGAAAACATCTCTTTAAATTCTCTGTAAATTTTAATAAAACTTCTTCTTTCATCATGGGAACAATGAATTCCAAGATTGATAAAGCGAGGTTCTTGCTCTATTCCTAGATTAAAAGGTGTGTAATTTAGGGTTGAGGTATGGGTCTTACAGTTGGTGGTCTATCTAAATTTATCTTATAAGTTCTAAAACTTTTCTAAACTGATGACAGACTTGGGGATAATATTGGAAGGACCCGATAGATACTTTTCATGATCAGCTTCGTCAATAGCCATACCTTCAAAGGTGTTTTTGGCTAAAAGGAAGTCTAGTATTTGTTGGTCATCATCGAACACTTTCCATATTGTGACATTGTCTGGTATAGAAGGTCTGTATGTCAATTCAATAGAGAAATTTTGTAGAGACAAACCTTCAGGAGGGATTAGTCTAGATGTAGTATTGGCTAACAAGTCAGCATCGAAGTTTTTTGATCTGGGAACATATTTGATATTAAATGTTGAAAAGGAATTAGTCATATCTCTGATCAGTCTTTGATAGTTAACTAAGTGTGGAGATAAACAATGTATTTGATTCCCTACCTATTTTACTATGATTTCAGACTCTCCTATGCATTCAATTGCTCTCTCTCCGATATCAATAGATTTCTTGAGTCCTTGGACTAATGCCTCGTACTCAACTACATTGTTGGTACATTCAAACTCCAATATACATGTGATCATTGTTTTGATCCCTTTTGGATCAATAAGGACACATCTTGCACTTACTCCATCCTTATATCTAGAGCCATCAAAAAACAAATTCCAAACAACAGGGTCAATTCTGAAGTTAGTATTTACATTGTAAACATTGTGTACAACAGTACTTGAGAATGGCATAGAAGTAAGATTAGTAATCAGAGACTATTTCTGCACATTCTCTGCTGGTGAAACAACAACAGGTAGGTCTCCAAAGAAAGTATCATATGTAAAATGTTCAATTTGATTATCAAAAAAGGAGACGAATTCATTGCAACCGTCGAGATCAATTACAGTTTGTTTCATGAATGGTTCTCTATTAACTTTGAGTTTGTTAGGATTCCTGTTAAGGGGTAACCATAAGTGAGACCAATTAGTAGCAAAGTAACCTTTCCATTTTTCTGACCAGTCTTGACTTAACCACTTACCATAAGTCTCTGGGATATCTGCAATAACAATATCAATAGTCTGATGAATTTGGGGATCTGTAGACAATCTAAGTAGAACATTACTCAGTATTTCTACAACTTTAACTTTAAATCTATCTAATTGTACAATTTGAATAGGAGAAGCTTCCCATGTAGCATTCAAATTTTTACATATAGAAAGAGGCATGGCATTAGATGAAGCACTTGAGTCTACCATGCAGTTATGTACATTCCCGTTGAATATTTCAAAAGTAAGTAAGAAGGATGGAATGCCCTTGCTTCCAGGATTTGGGGGGTTTGGTCGAGGAGAAGAGTCAAGATTTTTATTCTGAGCTTCTCTAGGTTGTTTCATTATCATGCTTTTGGGCAAGGAATCCCTTATGGAAGGGATTTTGAGAAGGTCAAATAAATATATGTTTTCCTTAACTCTTTTTACATCTTCAACCAATTTATATTCTGGGACAGGAATTAGAGTGTCTTTCTGAGTTTGTGTTTTACCTCTGTTGGGATCCTGTGTCATAAGTGATGGTTCCTGTGGAGGTGGCCCTTTAGATCTAGTATTGTGAGTGTGTTGTAGGTTGAATTCTTCTCCCTCTTCTTCTGAGAAGAAACTCATAGTGCTGACCTGCTGGTCATCTTCCTCTTCCTCTTGGGGAGGCTGTGAATCTTGGGTGGAATGATCTTCAAAGAATTCTAGAATTTCTGGTGTTCCTGCAGCTAAGGATTTCAATATGGAAAATATTTCTTCTGAGGTGAATCCCTCGCTAGATTTTGGAGGTGGTGGATTTTGAGGAGGTTGGTTGGGTCTCCTAAAAGTTGGCCTATTAAATCCCCTATTGTTGGACTGATTTTCATTATTATTTTTCTTGAGATCCACCATCTCATTAGACATTCTTTGGAGGAGCTTCTTCACTTCACTCATATTGAATGGATCTTGATAGGTAGCAGTGGGTTTAGGAGGAGTGTGTCTTTTCTTGTGCGAGGTAGATGCTTGTTTAGATGATGTGTCAGGGTTGTCCTTGGGACATAACATGTCCCTTTCGAATTGTATTGCTTCAGAGAAGGTGTCTTGCAAGGAATCCTTATGAGCCCTTTTAACCCACATGGATATTTGGGTCGGGATACACTTAATACAGTATGCTACTAGTAACTCCTCAATAGGAAATACTGTACTTGGGATCCTATTCTTCAAATATGAAAACCAGTGATTGTAATATTTGACCCTTTCTTTACCCTTAGTATTCATGGAAGAGAGCTATATGACCAACTCCTCTGGGGTCTTGTCATCCCCATATTTTTGAGTGAAGAGTTCGGAAAACACATCCCATGATGGGATGGAACTAGCTTCTAAGGCAAATTACCAGGTAGAATCTCTTCCCTCAAAAGTGTAAAGGAATAGTTTGCAAATCATGTCTTCATGTATGATGTTCCTAAGTCTGACGGCATGCTTAAAATATTTGGTGTGGTCTTCCACATGGATTCTGTTATTTGGATTAAATATTGGAAGCCACTTATCTGGGTTTTTAGGAAACCTATGCTGATTGCCTAAAACAGACATGACATATTCATCCAACTAAGGCCTATTAGGTTGTTCGTCAGCCATGGGAATAGATTCCTCTAAAGAGGTCAAAGATCCAGAATCTGATGATTCATCTAAGGAAGATGAAGAAGAGGGAGGAGATGGGCATGGTCCTCCTGCTCGAATGCTGTGTCGAGGAGTGGTTGACTTCTTAAAAACGAATCTAGATATAACCAGGGGTAGATGGTTCACTGAAAAGGTCGTGACATGTTTCGGTGTTTTGGTCACTTGAGTTAATATTTCTTTGATTATTTTCTTGGGGAATATTCTAGGTTAGACGTTCTTCATTGAACCGTCTTTGAATCTCAATAACGTTATCAGAGTCACCCTTCAATAGTTGTTCAACTGTGATGGGTCTTAGAGTAGGTGATATGAGAACATATCTATTTGATGGGGTACTTTTTTCTTGTCTAGGGTTAGCTGGGATGGCGTTCGAACCTTGTGCTATTTGTTCCGTTGACGTAGACGTGTGGGCACAACTATGTGTGATAATTTGATCTCTTACTGGAGGAGGTGTTTGTGTGTTTCGTTTAGGCATGATGTGTTGGGCCTCCTTCTAGTGCCATTTGTTGAAGCCTCAGTTGTATATGTGGCCGAAAGGGTGTCTAAGACTTGAAACACAGGAAGAAAACCCAGCCAAAGGATTCAACCAATCCCACATGAGTATTTATTTATCCTCAAGCTGTTTAAGGTAATGATCTCCCACATATATTTCAATAGCCTCCATTGGATTTTGAGAGTTTGATCCACATAGGATCTGTTTCCCAAATTGGAAAACAAATTGGGTGATATAAAGAAAAAGGAAACTTAGACCTAACTAGTAAAAGAAAGCATGATTTAAATCTAAGCCATTTAAAGAGTATATTGAATTGATTTGCAGGTGAACCAGAGGTGGAAAACAGACAAGTAACTTCACCCAATCAACAGAAATGTAAATTAGATTAAGAACTTATCACCTAACTTACAATCAATTAATAAAATCAATTGACGACAACCTAATATTATATCTTTTAGAGTCAACCTGCATAGCACATGTCAGTTGAAAAACCAACATTTCTTCTTGTAAATTTTCACTTTTCAATCACTTGCAGAAATAAATAAAGAAAGTTAAAAGGATAAATTCCTTAAATCTTTATTAATGCATTAATCAGTAAGAAAGAGAAATCTAGGTTATGAATAAACACATTTATCAATTGAAAGTAAACCACGGCATTATTTGGCCATTCAAAACAAGAAAAATTGAGATATGTCAAAGAAATTCAAATAGATCAATGACAAGAGATGTGAAATAACAATACTATATTAATTCAAATTTTAGCAAGAAATTACATAAACCTCATGAAAAACAGAGGTTTTTTTCAGTCTCTTGTGCCAATCTTTCCTTCTCCCAAAAGTCCCCTAATACATCTGAAAACTACCTCTTAAATAATTATTATGAAAGAATGGATTTCCCTCAAAAGAGGATCAAATAAACTCTACAAAAATAATATCCCAAAAAATCCCTCCATATTTTCCATATAACTACCAACTCCTCAATATCAAGATAGATAGTAGATTCAATTGCAAGTTCAGAATTGCACTTGTGATCTTCTATTTCATTTTTGGATAGATTATGCCAAACATTAATATAGATGTGGATTTTCCCTTCAACTACAAATGGCCATTTTATTAACTGATCCACATCATCTATACCGATATGATCAAGCTCCTTGATCTTCTCCTTCACTTCATTTCTTTGCTGCTCAACCTGTTCACTCATTAACCATGGTGGACATGCCTTGTTAATGAGTAACATTGCAAGAAAAGATAAATAATCCATTATATTGTTTGTAGAGTACCATATCCTACCACAAATGGCTTGTACCTTTTTGATAGCTTCAGGAACCGTTTCATCTAGATCCTCCCAGGCTCGCAGGATTGTCCTGATTTTCTTTAACTGGAAATTGATGAGAATGGTGACGTTGTCTGTTTTGTCTTTCATATACCTTTGCCAGGCTATAACTTCATCATAATATTTTTAATATTGTTGCCTTTTTTCAACAAGATCTTCTAAATAAAAAATCCATTTTATCAAAATTCACACGAGTTTCAAAAATTTTGCCCAAAGTTTTAAACAACTCACTGATTAACCCATGATTCTCCCTATTTGTTTGAAGAGCCATCTCCTTGAATTCCTCTCGAGAAAACTTAGAAAATGAGGATGAAGCTACAATTGCATTTGCATATTCATACTGTTTTTCCAACAAAACTACCTTCTGTGACAAAGTAGCATTGATAGTCTTCTCTTTCTGTAACTCACCCTGAAGAGAAACATTCTTTACCTATAATTCATTATACCTGTCATCAGATGTCTTTACCAATTTAGTAATTCCGTCCTCATGTTGTTTCTTGACCTGTTCCAGTTCCTCCTTTAATCTGATAATTTATGCCTTCTTCTTATTGAATTCCCTATTCAAAGTATTGACAACATCAAAGTTACCACCTATAAAATCCCCTACAGTAGAAGCAACGTCTGTAGAGTCCACCTGTGGATCACCAGATCATTGATTCCATACAATCTCATTTGAAAGAGATGTATCCACATCACTTTGATCTCTACTCCTCTTTCTTCCTCTCTTAACCACTGATTTATCATATTTTCTATAATGATACTCTGCAAGAGATATTACAAAGTCTTCATTGAATTCATCTCTTATCTCATCAATGGGGGGTACATCAATACCTGTAGATATCAAAGAGGAGGTTTGAGTCATGGTATGAGAAGGCATGGGCATAGTAATGTGAGAGGTGAGTGCAGAGAAAGTGCTACTTTGGATAATAGTCACTTCAAAAGTTGAAGGATTATCTGGAACAGAGGTTTCAATGGATGAAACCTGCATGGTGGTAGCTGGAAGTGATGATGGTGAAAATACTGAGGCTTTCTCATGAACAGGAGATGGTATTGAACTAAAAGAAGGAATATGCAATGGAACCTTAAATACTGGAGATATAGTGGATGGTGGAATATCCGTTTGTACAGAGAGAGGTGTAATAGACTTAGGTAGACATGTGGCTTCATGATATAGCTGAGACATCAAGGGTGACGTGGTAGAACAAGTAGGAAAGGAAGACAAGGTTAGGATCGATGAGAGGAGTAATGTCGAAGATGATAGACAAGGCTCAGAAAAAGATTGTGATTTTGGGAGAACTGATGAAGATCTCCCATTTCCATCTTCCTCAATGACAGGAAAAGGGGAAATTCTTTTATCCTCCTCTTCTGAATTGGTTAAATCTATAGTAGAAGGAGCGAATGATGAAACTTGAACCTTCAATTCCTTGAGTGGTTTCTTCTCAACCTGAGTTTGTTCAAATTGGATTTTATCAGCAACAGTAGTTACCCCAGTATCATCACCTACTTGAGAGGTTTCAATTTCTTGAGTGTCCAATGCCAAAGTCATCCTAGTCATCTTCTATTTAATTTGCTCTAAAGCATGTAAATAGGCTTTAACCTACTGATCAATAGATGCGTGTGGGATGTCTTCCACGGTAATTTTACCTTTATATGTTGTTGATTTATAGAAGGGTATTTGGTTGCTTGAGCCTCTTTTGCTACTGATTGGACCTCTTTTGCTTATCTGTCTCTTATCGTATTTTCTTGAATATATAATTCCATTGCCCTGTAGTGTCAGAACCTATCTCTGACTTCCTTTTGATATAGTAGGATTTGAATCTGCTCTTCTTTACTTTTGGCCCTAGCCAAAAACTCGGAGAAAGTGTCAACTCTTTCATAAATTAAGTCATCTGGAACTTCTTCATGAATGTATCCTGTTTTTAAATGATTCTGTTTAAGGTGGAAATCGACAATCCCATTGGGATCATGTTGTCTCTTACTTGCAAAACCCATCTTGAGATAGACTATGTGATCACTGAGTTCTGATGCCCAGGTGGAGTTTGGTATACTCAAGGATCCAAGATTTTGAGGAAACTTGGGCCAGACTGTTATTTTGGGCGCTGCACATTTCTTATATATCCCTTGGGTCATTGCCTAGAATGATATTTCTTTGAGAACCAATAGGTTAGGTACAACCTTCGGTAGCATGTGATGAGCACTACTTCTGAAGACTCTAATGTATGCAAATGACTCACCGACATACCAATAGCCCATCGTAGCTATAAGGGTTTTGGCTTTGGGGGAGAAAGGAGGAGCTTCCTTCTTGAAAATTAAGAAATAGACTCGGCCGAGGAAGTGTTCACAAATGTCATAAAATCTGGTCATATAGTTGGTGTCCCACATCTCTGCATGGTAGATGTGTACAGGCAGTGCTGGTAGTACCTAGTTCCATCCCAAATTAGGATAATGGAACTCAGCGCAGAAGATGTCAACAATGTAGGCAGAGAAGAAGAAATTAGGTTTCTTCCAGGAAGTGGCTTTCTAAAAGTCTTGTATGGCTATTTTGAGTTCTAAAGAAAGGATTGAAGCCCATGGGAGAAATTCTCCCATGGTTATAACATGATGGGAAAAGGGAGCCCATTCTTCCTTAAAATAGGAACAGTTAGGGAGACCATATAGCTTGCTCAACATGGCTTCTAATAGGGAGTAGGGTTCCTTAAACCATTCAATAGGATAGAGGTCATATTTTATTTGAGATAACTTACATGGTTCATTCATCCAAGACTTCAACATTTGATCAGATAAACCTGGACTTAGCATCTTTGAGGAAATCAACATTAAGGAGTTGTCTAAATGGTTTGAGACCATAAATTTTTACAAAAGTCTCAGAATGGAAATTGGCAAGTGGGACTCCAGTGCTATTATTGAAAGAATGATCTTTTGTATTGGCATGATCAATAATCCACCTAACCACATCATTGTAAGGGAGAATTGTAGGTCTTGCAGCAATCATATGGATACTAGAATCCCTATTTCTCTTGTAAATGGGTTGGTCATATTGAATGTCTGAAAGATCATCGTTGTCAAAAATTGAATAGATTCTATACCAATCTAACTTGTAGGTTTCACTAACCCTTCCACTAGTATCAGAGAAGACACCAAAATTCGAGTCTTTGGTCAGCATATCTTTCTGCAGGTTTTTACATCGGGTAATTCAAGGGATTTTTGAGGTTGAATCGTATTCTATTGAACGCATAAACCAGAAATTAAAACTAATTTGTACTGGGACAACAATAAGTAAATTTAAATTAGGAATCACGACTCGAAAACTAACCTATAACCAAAGCGAATAGTGGTAAAGTTGCTTGGTAAAAACCCCAAAGTAAATTCATGCAGCAAAGCGAGTTATAGTGGTAAAATTGGTGAAGAAATTGTCAAAAAACCATCAAATATATAGTTTGCAGGAAATAATTAAAACCATGGGATGAGAATAAGAACGACGGTCAATATCAAACTCTACGGGATGCGCGATCAAAACAAAAATTCAAATTTTATTAATTGTCCTGCAACCCTCATTCCACATTTGCGGGATGCGGGATGTAGAATCACAAAACAACAAAACTTTATTCAAACCTTCCCATAGCTCGCATTCTGAAATTTGTGGGATACAGGATGCATGAACGAACAAACCAAATGAAATAACAAACAACATCCCGCACCCCGCATTCTGCAAATGCGGGATGCGGGTTGCGAGTTTATCAAAGCATATCTATCAAAAATTTCTTGCATCCCACATCCTGTAGTAGGATGTGGGTTATGGGATGAGAAAATTCAAAATATGTGAGTATAATATCCCGCATCCCGCAAATTGCAGGTTGTGGGGTGCGGGCTATCGGATTGAAACATTTCCAAACGAAAACTATCTTTCTGCAACTTGGAAACACACAAATTATGCATGGATTTTGGAAGTTTTGGTTGAGTTAGAAGACTATAGAAACCAAGATAAGTGTAATAGAAGCCATGAAATGGACAAAGGATTTTAATCAGTTACCTTTGTATGTGTATAAATTGGGATCCCATGTAAAAAATAACATGGTATCTATTGTACTTACAAAAGACACTTATGATCTTCATTGCGATTGTCCAATGTGATTGATTCCCAGAACACTTTGTTGTCACCTTCTAAATACCAGTCGAAACCATTGGTAAATTTAAAGTCATCCTTAATAGGGTTCACATTACAACAATTTCCTAAAATCTGAAATATTGTCCAAAGGGTAGCCTCCAACTATTCTGCCACTGGGAATTTCATATTAGATGATACCCACTCCCATGTCATTTGTAGAATTACACCAGAAGCTATCGAGGATTCCTTGGGTCTCTCCAAATCCCAATGTGAGTCCCTGATCCCCTTCACCGAATCAGAGGTTCTGCAAGTGTTTGGGAAAGATGACCTAGGATCCAAAAATAAATTGTTCCAGGACATTTTGAAGACCCTAGTTGCATCAAAGACCCTTATCACCCCGCTCTGCTCCAAAATGTTCATAAATCCTCTTGTATCAGTCATCTCCCTCTTGATTCAAATCCCAGGTCTTGGTAGCGATATCATGGTCTCTGAAATAATGCTAGGAATTCTCCTTCACCTGAGTCGATATAAAGAAGGAAGTAGGTTCGATGAGTTCTTGGCTGGAGAAATCAATTCTGATCTTCAGAAATTTGATTTGGATAAGCACTTTAGATACCAGGTGTATCTATTTTCCATCATAGTTAGTTCCAACCAGCAGACCCTTAAAGACAAGGATCCATAGGTGTTTAAAGACTAGCCTAGGTCTCTCTAGAATACCCAAGACTAATCTTACACCATGTTCATTGACAGAATTGTCCTCAGCATCTCTAGACTATTCAACCCTAAAGAGAAGAGGATATCAGAAGACATGAAGGATACCTTGCAACAAGAGGGTATTGGATATTGGTTCCTGATGCATAAGTATCTAGTTATCTAGGTATATGGTTTCTTGGTTTCCCATTTCATGCTACCAGTTTACCTAACACCCTCAGTATTCACACTAGAATTGATTAGGAAAAGGATTTCTACTGATGAGGAGCATTTTGGGCCCTTTTTTGTGAAGAATCCAACATCATTACCAATGGTGGAGAAATTTTTGAAGGCCATAAAGTTTCATGTGACTCATGCATAGAATTATGATCATAATGCGATCATTTCCTAGATGAGGGTCGAGGTGTAGAGGCCAGTCTCTATTCACTACATGATCCCTGACTTGTCCTAGTATGTAAATTCTCATTCCTATGATTTTGATTAGACTCCTGATCAAAAAATTCAGGCTCCTAAAGAAGTGCAGGTATGGTCCCAGTTACTCCCTTGTCCCTAAATGGTGATGGTAGTTGTAGAAGGTCTTGGTCAGAGGTGGAGGATATGGAATGTGATGAACAAACCCCTAGAAAGAATCTGAGGATAGACGTAGAGGAGGTCATAATAAACTTAGATCAGGAGTTAAAATTTGAATCTAAATCCCTCAAGAAAATTATAGAGGAGGAGCTTGTTTCAGTAAACCCTGCTGGGTGAAAGGTAGTAAATCAGATGGTGATCGTACAACCACTAGTGGTTGTAAATACATCCACTACACACTCAGAGATAAATCCCCCAGGAACCACACAATCAATGAAGAAATTGGGTGAGGAGTCTCTACTCAATTATCAGAAGTATTATTTTTCCTCTACTGTTGAAGGACAATTTAAGATCGAAAAGAAAATGTTGACCACCCATGGGCATCTCAAGAGAAATCCAAGGATGAGACTCATAAGAAGTCCAAGGATATAAGGTATCTATCAGGAAGGAAAGTCTCTTTCACTGCTGCCAGGAATCTTACAACAAACACCTTGAACCTAGCCATCGCTAATGAGGAAGGACCTTTAGAGGTCGATTTCAAGATGGATCGGTTCTCAATCCCAGATAAGATTGTGTTCCATAAGGAAGTTAGTGATCTAATCTATGTTGATCTGACTAAGGAGGTGTTAGCCCATCTCAGGTCCCAGCAAATGATGGTTAAATTGGAGACCCAATTGAAGCAGGAAAAGGAAACAAACAAGGCCTGGAACATGTAGGTGAAAATCCTGAAGGACCAAGTGGTAGGCCTAATAGCACATAACACTTTACAACAACCCTTTGCATATGAGAAACATGTGGCAATAGAGAATCCTCTTTTATGACCGAATAATATGACCAAGATACAAGCTTACAAAAATAAAAGCAAGACACCTATAAAAGACATCCAACTACCTCCTCAGACCGTGCAGTTACAAGGGGAGATTGAGACATTGCAGCATGAAGTTTTGGATCTGAAAGGCCGCCTTGCTATGCTAGAGGCTGACAAGTGCATATGGGAAGAAGATAAGAAAAATATGTAGAAGAGAATTGATGAATTAAATGACTATAGCACCCCTGAGGATAGATCACCCACTTCTTTAGCGATCAAAGATATGTTTTAAATGTCCCTGAAGGACATGGAAATCGCTTAATTGAAGGAGGCCAATCAAGAGCTCAAGGATAGGATCACTACTAAGGAAAGTGAATACTCTATTGAAGAGATCAGGACACTCAAAGAGAAGGTAGGAAATTTTGAGGAAAGGGTCGTAGGACGAATTCCCCTGCAAGGGGATAAACATTTTCTCTTGGATGCGATGATAAAAGGAGATTTCTTCATTAGGAAATAATTTGGTCATGTTGGATGAGCATCAATAGGTTTCTATGGTAGAAATAATCATATGTATATACCTACAAGAAAGTCTAGCATAAAGGCCTTAGGAGGAGGCCTAAAAGGCAATTTTTGTTCTAAACTCAGCCTCTGGGGAAGAACTAATTTCCCTGGGGATTACTAACAGGATACAGTTTTGGTGGCAGCAAGGAGGATGACCACAAAGCACAACATGTTGCGGAATGCACTTACTAGGATTAATATTATTTAGCAAGAGGTTGAAAAGTTCAACAAATTGTTTCCATGACCCATTTCAGAAAGAATTTCCTGATTTTATGGATCTGGAGGGGAAGTTGATCCCTTAGAGAAAATATGTTGAATTGTTGTACCAGGAGAGACTAAACGATGCAAATTTTGAGGGTATGAATGGTGGGATAAAGGGAGAGGTAATCATCGATAAACTCAAAGAGGACTTTGAGTTGTTTGCTCAATTCAAGACTGCCAAATCATATCTCCATGCTATTGGCCATAACCCCCTGATTGACCTAGATGTTCTCCTAAAGGATCTATTTGAGATGGTCATTCCTATAGATCAGAAGTGGAAAGATATACATAGACTGATCATTCACTGGCCTGGAAGGCCCATCGGCAACTGAGTCATCCGGAGTCTGTTAAAAAGATGTTCAGATTTGTTGCTTTCATCAAGGGAGCCAAATGTCAGGCTTTCCCTTTTTGATTTGTCACATGCAGCACAATGTGCCTTCCCAAAATTCTTTGTGGGCACGACACATCTCCCATGTAATATTTTGTTAGGATTTAGGATGTACTTTCGAGTTTGATTCCCACAATGTAACTAATTTTGATTCCCTATTTCGAGATACATCTTGGGGGTAAATTGCAATATAAACGTAACCTCTATGGAGGAGGAAGGGTTCAAATTTAATTTTTGAAGCCATTGTGCTTGGATTGTAGCTCTGTAAAATTTCTTGGAAGTGTTAATGAAAAGTGTTTCTATGAGTTTGTGTCATTTTGATATGTGTAAATTATGCTAATACTATCTAGAGAAAACCATGACTTATCTTGAGCCTGGTAAGGGATGTTGTGACATGTCTTAATCCTACTAGGACTGTTGTCACTAGCTGAAAGTTCCTTGACAACTGTTAAGGATCCCAAGCCTATGTATGAAGGTAACATGACCTACTGTGGGTTACTAAGGGTGTCGTGAGTTTGTGTAAATGTGTTGGAAACCTAATTGTGTATTTCTTGACTAGGTCTTGATATGTTAGTATGGATAGTAGACTACGTGAGGTCTAGTACATGGGTCGCTACCATTTATTGGACTAGTTATGCAACTAATGAAACCCTTGATTTGATGCCTCTAACCCATGTGTTGGCTACCAAATTGGGAGAAAAGCTCACATAGGTCAGAAATAATGGAACCTACTCCTGGTTGAGACCTGATGGAAAAAAACAAGTAACCATTGAGTACAAAAATGACAATAGTGCATGGTTAACTTGCGCATTCACACAGTTCTCATCTCCACTCAACATGATGAGACAGTGGCCAATGAGCAAGATTTATCTAAAGGAAGTGAGAGGGTTCGATTTTTATATAAGGGGGATTTGATTTGGATAGTAAAATGTATTGGTCCCCATCAGATCCTGCTCATTTTTTTGGCTTATTTGCTTATGTAATTTGGTTAAGGGATTTCATAAAAACACTTGTCGAAAATACCATTGAGTTGTGCCAAATAGTCTTAGTTGGTTTTTGTATTGAATGTACTGCTGATATGTTGATGTAGGAGCATAGGCTCAAGAGCGAGAACTCATTCATGACTTCACAAGGTCAAGTGAACTCTTAAGAGACCTAGGGTCTCATACATTTGTAATTTGCTTTATTTTGTAAAAGCTGAATAAAATGGATAAGGAATCTAGTTCCTTTTCCACATGTAATAGTTAGGATTGATTTATTTATGAGTCATAGGGTTAGCAGAGATCAATAAGGACTATACTTCTTTGTTATAGGATCTAGAAATAGAATCTGCTTGTATTTAAATTAGTTCAAGTTATATTCTTAGCAGCTTAGGTAGATTACAGAGCTTGTTGGCTTGCAGAATCTTAGGTCAGCTCATAGAGCTTAGGATATCTCATAGAGTTTTGAGGATTGATCAAAGAATATTTGATAAGCTCATAGAGCTTGAGAGGTCAAGAAATTACACATAGCATGAATGGAGGAATGAGAGGTGTGTGCACATAAGAGTGAGCAAGGAGTGAACAAGTAGAATTATCTGTGTGTATTTGATTTTTTGGTGAATTGAATAAAGAACAGAGGATTAGACTCTGCGTGTGTTTTTGATGGATTTCATGTCTTCATATAGTTCTGTAGAAGTATGAATTTATCCTGCATTCACTCCATATAAACTTGTGTATAAACTCTCTGGGTTTGGATTGCCATAGATTTCAAATTGTTGAGAAGAATTGATCCTGTCAGTGATCATTAAGTGAAGATTTGTAGAGGGTTAAACCTTAACCATTCACTCAAATAAAACAATATCATAGAGTGGGGATCGATCATGGGGAAGATAGATGGTTTGTAGTGATATCGTTGGGAGAAGTTGCAAGCTTTAAAAAAAATTTCATGTGCACAATATTCTATGGAATGCACTTAATAGATTTTGGAATCCATCATTGATTTGGTGGGGACACTGATCGAATGACTAGAAATCCATTTTGTAGTCTGAAAAAGTAAGTTGTATGAACACTCAGGTTGGCCGCAAAATTGATATATCAATGATCGAGATCGATGGTGGGAAAGAAACGTTGTGTAGAAACTCTTGTTTCGAAAGTTGAAAGTTGAAAAGATGAATTCCAATTACCGCATTCCAGAAAGAATTCCATTGCGAAAGGAAATGTGCAGAAACCTAGAATTCTTCTACAGAAGAAATTTAGACAGTGCGGAAAGTTGTTTAACATAGAAATTTTTTTTCAGATCTCAAGGGTTTTGAATTCTGTACGCAAATCAACGCCATCATATGTGTAATGTTTGGCTTGTATATTGAATATAATTTTTAGATCTTGATTTTTGTAGGGAACAGTGAACAGTAAATACAATAGAGATTGATTTGCATAAATAACAAGGAAAATAGACTGTAAATATCATATTCATATAACTTTGATTACAATGACTATAACAACAGTTCTAAGGTGGGAAAGAAAATATGAAATTACTTTAACTCTAACCTATAGCTTCTTGGGCATGCACAATGATTTATGGAAGTGGCTTGATCTTATTTTGTGTCTTCCTTTCTCTTCTAGCTCCTTAAAACAACCCAAATCATCTTATTCTCAGACTCCCTTATTATGCTGCAGCACCCTCCTTCAGTACCCAAAAACGTTATGCATAGTCGTAACAACAAGGAAGACTACAATGAGACCTTATGGTATCCTTACTTATTGACATGGGACCTTGAATTATATATAAGTAATTTGATCAAGTAACTGATAAATCCACCTAGGTATAAATGCACTAGATACTGACTAGAAATAATACTATGTTTGGATATTGTAACCTCAACATCTAACCTCGGATGAAAATGAAATCCCTTATGTGGTAAGCTAAAATTGATTACTAGTGTACTTGAATCTATTGAAACAAACTCACTATCGCCATCCTTCTACAAATAAACCTCACAATCAATGCATTATAAGACATGCTTATTATAGTATTTAACTTCATGTCATCCACCACAATAGGATAATATACACGGTCGATTTCATGGTATACCCTCTCAACCTCCTTATTTGTATCAAGTCATTTTCCTTGTGAAATCCATTCATCAAAGGATTGTAAGTATGAATATTTGGTTCACAACCATTTTCCTTCATATTCTCCACTAGTGCAAGATAAATGAAAACTATGCCTCTTTTGCAATGTCCATTATTCAAGGTAGAATATGGTTTTTTAGATAGAAACGGAAATATTAATAAGCAGTGGTGTAACAACTGAAGAGTAACCACAACTTTCGGGTTCCCTTAAGGAAGCAGTAATCAATAGACCAAAATTAATCCATATAGTTCAGATTATTACAGATTTAAAATTGCAAAAATAAACTAGATGCTAGAAACTATATACAACTATGTTTAGGAATATCCAAAAAACAAAATTCAGAGACTACATGGATTAATAATCGTTTCTATTGTGATGAGAGGAGGAGCCTTGTCTTGTCATAGCTTCTAGATTTACAAGCTTGAGCTCCAACTTTTCCAATTTGATTTCTAGTTCTGTAAGAAACCTCATGAGAGCTTGTTCAGTCTATTTGATTGAGAATTTGAATTCCTTCCTCAGTTGGGCAA
The DNA here is from genome assembly GCA_001517045.1 of Pseudotsuga menziesii. Taxonomy (NCBI): domain Eukaryota; kingdom Viridiplantae; phylum Streptophyta; class Pinopsida; order Pinales; family Pinaceae; genus Pseudotsuga; species Pseudotsuga menziesii. The sequence goes on from LPNX010957153.1 coordinate 881,720, forward strand.
TTTCCCGATCCACAATCTCCCGGCGTCAACCTCCTTTCATGTCCATTCAATTCAGCAGGAAATTCATCTTCCTCGTCCTCTTTTTGATGTCCTGGATATCAACTTCCACATTCTGAGACAAAGGAGAGGATGTGGTAGATTCTGAGGAAGTGTCCATGGGAGAAAATATTATCAGTTTTTCAGTAGCACTTGTAATTGCAATGAGCCTACAAATAATCCAATGTCGAGGTAGACAGGACAAGCCACCACCTTATTTAATACCACCCTTCACATTCGGCATCATTTCAATTAATCCTGAAAGACAGAAGATCTCAGGTAATGTACAGAGAGGGATGGGTCTAGGAGCATGTCGCTTCAGGATGACAAGAGACAGATTGGACAGGAATCGTATCCGTGCATCTGAACAAGACCTAGCATTTAACCATGTGCATGTTGCATGCTTGAGCTCATGAGCCTTCATCTCCTTCCACCTATTTCCACGAGTTGAGGGAGAGGCCCAAGGTTTCACGTGAAGGGCCCCATGGTAGGATGAAAGGGGCTTAGTGATATGACCATAAAGAGAAGAGAAAGGCCCGAGTGCTAAGGTATAGGATAGTAGGACCTTGTGTTGTTCAGAATGAGAGCTTCTTTGCTAAGACTGCAAGCAAAGTTCACAGCCAGGTCTGCTATGGTCTTTTGCTTCCTTAAGATGTGAAAGAAGTTGATTTTTCAAAAGGAGGTGGTAAGAGTTTGAATTTTCCTTATCAAATGATGAATCATCAATTGCGTGGGAGTATTGCTTATTGAAAGAACTTGGATGACAAGAATTAAGTCTCCAATAACCGTGATTTCATTGATACCTTGAGCTTGGGCAAGTAGAAGGCCTTACTAGAGGGCCAAAGCTTTGGACTCATTGTTTGATTCATTTCCAAGACCCCAAGAATAGGACATTTCCTAATTTCCTTCCGGGTTAATAAGGTATTATATGTTACTTCATTTGGTGTCAATCATTTTTAGTTAGGGATGATGGTTAAGGGAATATTTATGGATAGATTAGATGAAATTTTGGATCTATATATGCCTATTTTCCTCTGTTCTAGCTACAATATTGTCATGGTTCACTAATTAATATAACAAGTGTTGTACGAATTAGAAAGGTGTTTGTTCTATCACTAGCACCTACAATACTAGGTATATACCTATAATTTGTTTGATAATTATAAAGAGATGGAGGGTTGACATTGTAGGTTAAAAATTATACTTATAAGGAGATGAATGTCACATCATATTCATATGGTCCATCAATCAAGTTATTAGATTTTCATTAGGAGAATAGTTTCAATGGTATAATACTGATCTAAAAAACATAGGTTAATGATTCAAATTCCTTTTATCTTTATAAGAATTTCATATGGTTGGAAAAGGAAATGATAAAAATTATTAATATTTAGAAGGATTACATAGGTTCTTGTAGGTTTTCTCCAAGTAGGACCTTAACCAATGTATTGAATTGTCAAACCTATGGAGAGCATATAGAATAAGTGTAACAATGTATATCTCTTCTCATTATTCTAATATCCCTGGTTACCTAATTGATTTATCAATTAAGAAAGTATATCTATAAGGCATGGCACCATATAAATTTTAGGTCATATGATTTCCATAAGAAGAGAGATCATAAATCCAACCAAGAAAAAAAATAAAATAATTGTTTGAATGCATATGATAGTTCTCTTTGTAAGGCAAGAAACAATAATGAGTCATATCATGCTAGTAGTTACAAATAGTAGATCAAAGAGAAAATATCTTGTGTAGAATCATAAGAGAGTCTTTGGAAATAGAGTAATTTAGTACAATTATGTTATCCTTATGGTACCCTTACTTATTGACATGGGACCTTGAATGATATATAAGTAATATGATAAAGTAACAGGTAAATACACCTAGGTATAAATGCAGTAGATACCGACTAGAAATAATACTATGTTTGGATATTATAACCTCAACATCTAACCTCAGATGAAAATGACATCCCTTATATGGTAAGCTAAAATTGATTACTAGTGCAATTGAATCCATTGAAACAAACTCACTCTCCTCATCCTTATACAAATAAACCTCACAATCAATGCATTATAAGCCATGATTTTTACATTATTTAACTTCATGTCATCCACCACAATATGCTAATATACATGGTCGACTTTTGTTAGAATTTCATCATTGAGCTAGCATTATATTAGGATCTTTACTGAGAGAATAACAAGCACATCAATCAAACACAAAAGCCAATGAACACAGTGTTTATCCTTGGGGAAACCATAAATGGTGAAAACCCCGCAACTTCCTCAGAGATAGAATCAACGCCAAAATAGAAAAGCCCCAAAACAGTAAGTGATCTCCCGACATCAGTAACCTTTTTCTTGTCTAGCCCTAGTGTCTTCTCCTTCCTCAACTATGTGCTAAACTTGAGTGTGTATGAGTTGTGTGATAAATAGAGACTCCAGTTCTCTATTTATACTAATCCCGACATGACTAAAACCCTACCAGGGCCGACCTCTACTAGGAGAGTCTAATAACCCTAGTGCCCCAGGACTGCGGGGACTTTAACCCTTAGACAATAGGAGGGTTACCCACAATTAATTGATATGACTTGTTTACATGATAGACCTTCTCCATAGGAACATCAGGGCATGACATAACTCAAGTACATCCTGGAATAAACATCAGGTTACAATATATAAGAAATACAAGTGAAATACATTCTGACTTTACATACACATCAACAATTTCATGGTATACCCTCTCAACCTCCTTATTTGTATCAAGTCATTTCCCTTTTGAAATCCATTCATCAAAGGATTGTAAGTATGAATATTTGGTTCACAACCATTTTCCTTCATATGGTCCACTAGTGCAAGATAAATGACAACTTTTCCTCCTTTGCAATGTCCATTATTCAAGGTAGTATATGTAACTTGAATTGGTGTCAATCATTTTTAGTTAGGGATGATGGTTAAGGGAATAATTAAGGATATATTAGATGAAATTTTGGATCTATATAGACATATTTTTCTCTGATCCAGCTAAAATATTGTCATGGTTCACTAATTCATATAACAAGTGTTGTAGGAATTAGAAACGTGTCATTTCCATCATTAGCACCTACAATACTATGAATATACTTATAATTTGTTTGATAATTATAAAGAGATGGAGGGTTGACATTGTAGGTTAGAAATTATACTTATAAGGAGATGGGGGTGACAACATATTCATATGGTCCATCAAGCAAGTTATCATATTTTCATTAGTAGAATAGTTTCAATGGTATAATACTCGTCTAAAAAACATAGGTTAATGGTTCAAATTACTTTTATCTTTATAAGAATTTCATATGGTTGGAAGAGGTAATGATAAAAATTCTTAATATTTAAAAGGATTAAATAGGTTCTTGTAGGTTTTCTCCAAGTAGGACCTTAACCAATGTATTGAATTGTCAAACTTATGGAAAGCATATAGATTAAATTTAACACTGTATATCTCTTCTCATTATTCTAATATCCCTGGTTACCTAATTGATATGTCAATTAATAAAGTATACTTGTAAGGCATACCAGCATATAAATTTTAGCTCATATGATTTCCATAAGAAGATAGATCATAAATCCAACCAAGAAAAAAAAAGGAATAATTTTTTGAATGCATATGATAAACCTCTTTGTAAGGAAAGAAACAATAATGAGTCATATCATTGCAGTAGTTACAAATAGAAGATCAAAAAGAAAATATCTTGTGTAGAATCATAAGAGAGTCTATGGAAATATAATAATTTAGTACAATTATTTTCTCCTTATGGTATCCTTACTTATTGACATGGGACCTTGAATGATATATAATTAATTTGATAAAGTAACTGGTAAATACACCTAGGTATAAATGTAGTAGATACCGACTAGAAATAATACTATGTTTGGATATTGTAACCTCAAGATCTAACCTCGGATGAAAATGACATCTCTTATGTGGTAAGCTAAAATTGATTACTAGTGAACTTGAATCCATTGAAACAAAATCATTGTCCCCATCCTTCTACAAATAAAACTCACAATCAATGCTTTATAATCCATGCTTATTACATTATTTAACTTCATGTCATCCACCACAATAGGCTAATATACATAGGCGATTTCATGGTATACCCTCTGAACCTCCTTATTTGTATCAAGTCATTTTCCTTCTAAAATCCATTCATCAAAGGATTGTAATTATGAATATTTGGTTCACAACCACTTTCCTTCATATGTTCCACTAGTGCAAGATAAATGACAGCTTTGCCTCCTTTGCAATGTGCATTATTCAAATATGTTACCTCATTTGGTGTCAATAATTTTTAGTTAGGGATGATGGTTAAGGGAATACTTAAGGATAGACTGGATGAAATTTTGGATCTATATACCCATATTTTTCTCTGATCTAGAGCCTACAAGATTGTCATGGTTCACTAATTCATATAACACGTGTCATACAAATTATAAAGGTGTCATTTCCATCATTAACACCTACAATACTACATATATACCTATTTGTTTGATAATTATAAAGAGATGGATAGTTGACATTGTAGGTTAAAAATTATACTTATAAGGAGATGGGGGTCACATCATATTTATATGGTCCATCAAACAAGTTATCATATTTTCATTAAGAGAATAGTTTCAATGGTATAATACTGGTATAAAAACATAGGTTAATGGTTCAAATTCCTTTTATCTTTATAAGAATTTCATATGGTTGGAAAAGGTAATGATAAAAATTCTTAATATTTAAAAGGATGATATAGTTTCTTGTAGGTTTTCTCCAAGTAGGACCTTAACCAATGTATTGAATTATCAAACTTATGGAGAGCATATAGACAAAATGTAACACCATATATCTCTTCTCATTATTCTAGTATCCCTGGTTAGCTAATTGATATGTCAATTAAGAAAGTAGATTTGTAAGGACAGTAGTTACAAATAGCATAAAGAGAAAATATCTTGTGTAGAATCATAAGAGAGTCTATGGAAATAGACTAATTTTGTACAATTATTGTATCCTTATGGTATCCTTACTTATTGGCATTGAACCTTGAATTATATATAAGTAATTTGATCAAGTAACCGGTAAATCCACCTTGGTATAAATGCAGTAGACACCTATTAGAAATAATACTATGTTTGGATGTAACCTCAACATCTAACCTCAGATGAAAATGAAATCCCTTATGTGGTAAGCTAAAATTGATTACTAGTGCACTTGAATCTATTGAAACAAACTCATTGTCCCCATCCTTCTAAAAATAAAACTCACAATCAATGCCTTAGAAGCCATGCTTATTACATTATTTAACTTTATGTCATCCAACGCAATAGGCTAATATTTTATTTCCTTTTGATGCATTTCCTTGGTTCCCTGCTTCCTTCCTTTGGTACACCTACATGACTCCTAGTACTAGGGTCCCTCCCCTTTTCATTGAAAACGTTAGGAGAAAACTCAGATTTTTTTGCTATCTATACAAAAAAAAACACAAAATTAAGTTTACCAAAAATAAACAAAAAAGCGAAATTTAATAATAGAAACAAATGGGACCCCTAACATAACTTTTCACATTTTATCTCCTGCGAATAGTTTTGCCGAGAAATCTCACCATTTGATTTTTTCACAGGACAACATTTACTTTCTTTGATTCTGGTATTCAACACCACGAAAGATGAAGCTAAGCTGTTGGGATATATTGAGGTGAACTGCGTGAGGTATAACTTAAGTTTCACTGCATTCTTGTTCTATGTTTTGCATTCTGCGTTATTATAGGTATTTTATCAATGCTTTCATGAAAACAACATAATAACTGAAAACAACAAACACTAAGAACATTATGTGGTTTCTTTATTGAAAAAAATCAAAATAGTGGTTCCCATGCTACAAAATTTTAGGTGTAATACGCATTATCTGTTGCATTTTGTACAAAAAATTATCATATGCTTAGTAAGTGTAATACGCATTCTGTGGTTTATTTATTAACAGAAATAAAAATAGTGGTTCTTCTGATACAAAATTTTAAAGATTCTGTAAAACTTTTGGTTTCCTCTAGGGTTTACCATGGATTGTGGTAGCTCTTCCAAGATGAGTCGTGGACTGTTTGGCATTCATTTAGGTAGGTTGTGATTGTTTTGTGATCACTAGAGTTGGACTACACTTTCCCATTGCTTCAAGACCAGTACCGTGTTCATATTTGGGGCTTCTTGTGTAAAAATTGTCCTGCTTGCAAACTCTAAGGTTGAGGGATCTTCACTCTTGGAGACTGATATATCTTGTTGGATACTGTACGTGTCTAACCTAAAACTACAACACTCTAACCCTCTCTTGATCGCTCAAGTTATGACGTATGTTTCGTTTAGAAAATAGTCCTTATAGATAGTCTTCCCTTTTACTTTTGAAACTTGTTATATAGATTAATAGTTTAAAAACTTTCAGTTAGCAATTGAGTGATGATAGACTTTATTCTTTTGGCTATGCAGGATTTGTACAAGTGGAGACATGGAGGTAAGTGATTGTTTGTGATTGAAGTTTAGCATTATTTTTATTTAATTTAAATTGTTCTTTTTTTTAACAAAAACAAGTAGGTTTTATATTAATAAAACTGTGGCTGAGTGATCCAAGAGGTTACATCTGTGAGTTCTTTTCCAAAAACAAAATTCCCCATCACAACAAATTGGAATACCACTTTAATTTAATTTAAGTTGTTAGAACATATTACTTTTTACTTTAATAACAATATAATAGGCTATGGCTAATCAATACTCTAATCATTTAAAAAAAAATAGAGAAAGCATATTATGACACGAAATCTAAAAAATTTGATTATGAAATTTTCAAAAAGAACGTGTCAAAATGCTCGAATGGGAAAGAAAGGGACATGCATCTTAGAAGGTAAATATTTAGAAATAGAGCAATGTATTTCCTTATGCAGTATAATGATTATTTTTATTGTATGATGGTGTTAGGCCTATGTTTAATAACATTCTTGGCTACAGTTACAAAGAAGAGGAAAATACAAACAATAGAAAAGAATATTACACCTTATATGCCTTTGAATGACTCTACTAGTCCTAACAAAGAAGCAAATGACAAAGATACATTTTCCTATTTTCAGGAAGAGGAGCAACATGAACAAGGTAAGCTCACTAATTCATATTTTTCTAGTTCTTTATAATTATAAATCTTATTATTAATAAATCCATAACACCTTTATATCCCCTTCTTTTAGAAAATATGTTCACAAACAACCATGCCATATGGATAACAATGCAGAAGGGGAAGATCCCTTGACACTAAAAGAGGTGGAGAAACATGAAGAACACGGTAAGCTCATTAATGTATAATTTTGCAGTTCTTCATAAATAAAATTTTATGACTTAGAAATCCATAACACCTTTACACACCCTTCATTTATAGAATATGTTCACAAAGAACAATGCCAACAAGATATTAGTATACAAGGTGAAGATCCCTCTACACAAGCATCAACATAGAAAGTTAAGAAGAAAGGTAGAGGAGCAACTAAATGTGCAAAAATCAATAAATTGGAGGAAAATATCGAAATTCATATCAATGAAGGGAACCAACCAATTGGTCCAAACTCCATGAAGCTATCTTCATTACTAGGTGTGCTCGCAAGGGAAATGGTTCCAATCAATTATTCTGATTGTAGGAAGGTTTCATATCAATTAAAGGAGGACTTGTGGAACATTATTAATGTGATTATTAGACATTACATGTATTTGTTTTCAACATTTCTATTTTTGGATGATTTCGAAGTTTATTTTCAAACCATGTATGACATCTAAAAATGCAATTCTTGTATGTTGCTGGAAAAATTCATAATCCCTATTGTCCTTAAAGAATATTGTATGAAATACGTTATCCATAAGGTAAACAATCATATATATGAGTCAAACAAAAAATATTGTGACCCTTATGAGTCAACAAAGGAAATATTAAAGAATGTTCCTCCAATTAGGATAAGTGAGAGAGTGTGGAGAGAAATCATCCTATCACAAGCCACCACTGAATTCCTGGTAAGCAAAAAGTTTACATATTATATAATCAAGTTTTTTAGAATGTCTATTGGCTTGTAATGTGGAGTTATATATGTTATTTTCAATTGATTTCTAGGATATAAGGAAAATAAAAACAAGGAAAATAGAGAAAAGGAGAGGGACTTGCACGCCTCTGGACATCGAGGTTATCAATGGGTTGAAGATGATATGGTAAATAATTGTGATGATATTTTATCTGATATGAGAAATATTAGCATATTTTAGTTTCATTTTAATGTCACAACTTAACCATAATATTTTTCTTATTGCAACTAGAAAACGTCTATAGCCTTTGATGATACAACTACAAGCATTACTAGGGCAGACTTACAGAAGAAGTGCCATCAAGAGAAGGATAGATCTCCAATCACACCAGCTGTAGGAGAAACAATAGTATGTTCTCAACCTTTTAATTTATATATTGATTAAAATTTCATTTTACATGTTGGAAATTTTTTCTTCTATGATCTGATTTAATTGTATGTCAATGTTAGCAAAACATTGAACAAGCACAAGTAGAAGTTGCATATCAAGACTTTATAACTAGGGATGATGACGTTGCTAAGGTACTAGGGGTTGATCCAAGAGGATGATATCATGGCTTTGGATTAGGATTTGCGCCAACTAACTTGTTTAGAAAAGTTACATACAAGGAGGCGCTAGCTATAATCCAAGCTACAGTGAAAGAAAAAACACAGGATATCACATCTTTGAAAACAACAATAATTGAACTACTGAAAAGAGTAGAAGATATGAAGAGAGAAAATGTGGTCAAAAAAGAAAGTGTTAGTGTCCAATTATTTACTCTTGTCTCAATATACATATTTTCACACTAATGATATGAATTCTGATATCTAATTGCTGATATAAACAGGGTCCTACTGTACAAAATGCTCATGCTAAAATCATGCATGTGGTGGAGGTTAGTTGTTTAATTATTATTTTAAATAATATTTTATTTTCATCTTTTGAATATATTTTCCTTAGAAAAAAATCATTTTATTCATCTAATAAAACATGAACTTCTTTTTCAAGCTTACATCATATCGAACTTCTAGTTCCTATTACATCACAGAATCATCCTTGGTTTAGGATTGATTGCTACAAAAAAACACATAATAGTCTATTGTAATCTTGCATTTCTGCATTTCCGTCTGTATTGTTTTAAATTGTCTCATAATGGAAGGATAACATGCCTTCTTCGACCTTTTCTCTAGGATGATAGGCTAAGGCTTGTTTGGAAAGGGAATCTGCTTCCATGTTCAATTCGTGGTAGACATGACCAAAATAAATCCTTCTAAAACTAATTTTCAAAGACTGAACTTTTGTTAACAAATGTTGTAAGTGGGGTGCTCTTATATTGTTCTGTTCATTTTCCCAATCAATCACCACTTTCGAGTCTCCAAAAATCTGGATTTCTTGAATTTGTGAGTTTTGTGCCACCCTTAAGGTAGCCCATAGAGCTGAAAGTTACACTTTATTATTTGAGGCATTCTCCATTGCATATTTTATCTTCTTTTTCTTTGTTGTAGAGAAGAAAATAACTACCTGAGCTCCTCCTAAAGGAGGGTCCCCCTAACTAGCGCCGTTGAAGAAGGCCCAAGGCATTTCTTTGTTTATTTATGGCTCCCTGATTCTTTTGAATATATATATATATATATATATATATATATATATATATANAACAACCCTTATGAATGGACTAATACAAAAGAAACCAAATTCAATGGATACTCCATCATCCCTAGAAGTATTGAAAAATTTCGTAATTTAGTTCAATTTTATTTTATTTTATCAATATATTAGAAATCATTGTCTATTGGGTGTAGAGCTGTAGATCAAAATATGATGAATATTTAGTACAGAAAATACCAATGGTTCTATCAAAACTGCAAATTGACAAAATGAAAACACCATTTCAGGTAAGATTGCAATTATTTAATGTAGGATCATCAATGTTTAAATTCTTATTTCCATGCATCTTACTTTTTCTCATTTATTTGCACGGTAAATATAATTCTAATGAGTTGACACCAACTTCCAAATTGGGGATGGAGGGGAATAAATGTTTTCTCATTGCATTAAACTCAAGGGTTAAAGTTGCAAGGGAGACAATACATAAGACTGACCCAAATGCAATGGTACACTGTGTCACCCAAATGCAATGGTACACTATGTCACTGTTGGAAAAGGATATTATATTGTGAATCTGACATAAATTTTAGATCATCTATTTGAAGATATAGCTCTACCACGTCCCAGTATCACATTATGTAATCTAGGAGATACTTTGTTGAGCTTCATTCCTTGGCATAAGGATGACATTGAACTATGTAACTAGTGGTTATACTGTGTGACTAGTGATTTCAATGGTGTTGTATGAACTGAGAATTGTTGATTTATTGAATATTTATAATTAGATCAAGACTTATTTTATAAATATTTTTTAGTTCGGGATTAATATTTACATTTAATTAAAATTTTGGGCACAAGTTTCCATTATATGCCATGGGCACAATTTCTAATTTTGTACTACATAATTATTATATATTATTCATTTCATGTGAAATGAGATGGTGTGTTGTGAATATGTGGAATGAGCAGTATGTCTATCATATTTTCATTAAGGTTTTTTTGTGTAAATTAGTTTATCCTTCTATTTCCTTCTATTTCCAAAAACAGACATTTACAGAAAAAACCAAGCCCTCCCATTTATAGATTTCCATTAGGAGAATAGTTTTTATATGAGTTATTTGGGGTAAGTTAATTCCTTCCATTCACCCTTGTTAGCATGGCCTATATGAAGCTTCTTTTGAAATAAGTGGCCTATACCGTGGATAAAACAAGTGATTTGTAAATTTGTTGAAGACGACAATGTTTCTCGAAATGGTTAACCCCTACAATTATTTTTGTCTTTTTTTCCCTTGGAAAAAGACAACTTTGTAGCACATGATAAAGTTTAGCATAGCCCAAGGAAACCTGAATGCATCACAAAAATAATTTACAAATCAATCCTTAACCAAACCCACAATAGCACTACTGAATCAGTAGATGAATCATAAGAATGCAATGATTTTGATTAGTACAAAATATGAAACCTTGGAGCATACTCACCAATAATATATCAGCAACAAAGTGAATGTACGGACTCATAAGACTGGAATTCATTCCCACAAGATCACATGGGAGAGCATCACATATAAATTCTCTTTCAATCTCTACATCATCACAAACTATACAAATTCTTCTGAATTTCATCATTCACAATAGGTGCCAAAGTTTCAGCTAGATCCTAATATTGTAGAGTGGTTCAGAAAAAACACATTATATATATTAGAATGTGAGTGTAATCCTATAGCCTTTCTATATCTTTTTTTGCTCAGTCAATCAAATACAATCAAATCCAGGGAGGATAGGTAAATCCCATGACCAACAAGAGACCATTGGGTAGTATAGAATGGAAGGGGATACTGTGCATCTGGTTTAAGACACCAATTTGGTATTTTGATATAGTATCCACATCCATATGTAAGAGGTTTCAAGTTCTAACTAAAAAGACATTGACAAATAAGTTAATGCAGGGAAAAATAAAAAATGTATAGGATTCCCATAAGTCACTATGAATGCAGAAATGATCCACATGCAAGATATTCATTCTTCACTCTAATCCTTCAAAATTTTCATCATTAATTTTCGAAAAGTAAAAAAAGCATGGTAAGCAAAAATAAAATGAGCTACTTGTTTACCATACTGGAAGAGATAAATATTCTTCATGTGTTGTAAACCAACTATGAAGAAAGAATACAAAGGATACCTTCATGGCTATAATATTTACTCTATATGATAAGTCAGATAGGTTTCAAGAGATTTATAGTGATTAATCGAGGGTTTTGATAACTTCATCTTCTAACCACTATATGATTTAGTAACATATTATATCTAGATACTTTGGATTTTAATTTCAATATCCTAGAGTTTCTTAAGGAACTCCATTAAGGTTTTCTACATGATGTAATTGGCAATTCCAATGATCCCTTTCGATCATCTTTAACATTAATATAATTTATTTTCCACATTTTAGCAAGAGTAACAAAATGACCAAGATGAAATATTTAAAGGAATAAGCTTGCATCTAGAAAAAAATACATATGCAATAAATAACAATAATAGTAAGATGATTTCTTAAATCAATTGAGGCCAGGACCTTTTATGTTGTACAAAACAACTAGTGTACAAATCATTTTGAATTTGAAAATCAAAACTAAGTTTAAATACATACTACTCAATTTTCTCTGGAAGTCACCGTGCAATTACATTGTAAACACAAAGAAGATGCTTAGATGAATCAGAATAAGAAACCATCACAAGGGTTCTTCTCATACAACTACAAATCATTCAATAGGAATTAACACATATGGAAAATTACATAACAAAGAGCAGAAACTTAATACAGACACCATGATGAATCTCATAAACTTAGAGAATAATTTTCATTATTACTCCCAAAAATTTTTGCAGATTCACAATCCCAATGCAGAGGCCTCAAAAATATGAAATAAATCAACCTTTGTTCTCCTTTGAGGAGGTTATATTTATAATGATATGGCTCTCGAGACCAACCTCGAAATAGAGCCCAATTCTGTTACAAAATTTGGGGATCAAATCCTGAAATAATCATAACAAATCTTAACAGACTACTTGAGGTGGTGGATTCGCCATAATTTACACGTACAAAAGGAAATATGATGTGACGTCCATGCTGGATCAAAAATAGAAATGCGGCATCTGGGATGCAAGATCGCTTGCTTCGATAGTGATGTTTGAGAGCTTCACTAACGATTTTATTCCTCTTGCGCACCTCCTTGTGTACACGCTTAATTAACCTCGTGAGCGTTTCTACTTCTAACCTTTATGTTCATTATGTGTTTGATAGTCATGTTCTTCCTATGTTCACAGCTGGAAGGAAGGTTTATGCTCCTTCCATGTTTGGATTTATGTCTGGTATCTATATCTCATGGTAACACTGTCATTTGTGTAGACTTGGAAAAGACAACCCCATTTATTGACAGTACTAAATCATTAATCGGATTTTCATTCTTATTTTCTTCTTCTATCAGGACCAGATCCTTCCTACAGGATATGACAGTGCAACACCTCTTTGTATTTTTCATCACATTCATTAGAGTTGGAAATTTTTAGCAATGCTAATGATGAAAAAGACCTCCAATATTTTCTACCCCAGTCCAAACATTCGTTTAGATCGACCGTTCCTAGAAATGGATACTATAAACCATGGTAATGGAGTCCATGACCTTGTTTGGAGGCTTCGACAGGATGTTATTAGGACCAGGAACTCTAGGCACTACTTCCATATTGGTTGTTAGATTTTTATCATTTAAGCTAGCATTATCTTAGGATCTTTCACTTAGAGAATAACAAGCACAAAAATCAAACATAAGAGACAATGAACACAATTTTTTTCCTCGAGGAAACCATAAAGGAGAAAACCCCACAACTTCCTTAGAGATAGAATTAGCACCAAAAGAAAAACCCCAGAAATAGTAAGATGATCTCTCGATAGCAGTAGTCTCTCTTTCTCTTTTCCTAGTAACTTCTTCTCTCTCAGTTATGTTCTACAACTGAGTGTGAGTGAATGTGTAATAAATAGAGAATATCCCTCTCTATTTATACTAATTCTCGACTTGATAATAACTCACTAGGTCCGAATTCTCTAGGAGAGTCTAATAACCCTAGGGCCCCACAACTACGGGGACTTTAACCCTGGATCAATGGGAGGGTTACCCATAATGACTTTATATGACTTGTTTACATTATTGAATCTCCCAATAGGAACATCGGGCCATGACATGACTCAAGTACATTACAGACACTTCCCGGAATTAACATCGGGGTACAATACATAAGATATACAAGTGAATACATTCCAAAGTTACAAATACATCAACACTCCCTCTTAACTAGGAAGGTATTCTCTCGACACAATTTATTAGCACAAGTCTTCTTCTCTGTATCATCTGGATCATCATTGAGTTCCCGTCATCTTCATCTGTATTTGGATCATCACCACTGGATCTGGATCATCACTGCTGGATCATCACTGGATCTGAATCATCACTTGATTTGGATCATCTCTTGGTCATCATCACTGGTGCTATCTCTTGATTCTTCTCGTCACAGGAGGTTCTATAAAGCTAACCCTTTTTCATGCTAGTTGTAGGACTAGCCTTCATGTAGGTCTTTATCATCTTCAAAAATTATATCTGACCATGGAATGAAACATGTCAGAAAGTCCCTCCCATCACTTACTTCTGACCATCCAAGAACCATGTCCGAAAGGCATGCCTAGCACTCACATCTGACAATGGGAGGAACACATCCAAAACCCATGTCAGAAAGGTTCAACACTCACATCCAACCTCATCTTGCTAGAAAGGATCTGCACTTACATCTGACCATGTGTAAACACATCACACCATAATGGCTCTGCACTTACATCTAACCATGTGTAAACACATCACGCCAGAATGGCTCTACACTTACATCAGACCATTTGTAAACGCATCGCGCCAAAATGCCTCAGCACTTACATCCGACCATGTGAGAACACATCGCATCGGAATGGCTCTCAATCCTAGACTGAGTATTCTTGGTAACTGACCAGGTACCTCCATTCTTCTAGAGAATGGCATTCAACACTTATATCTGATCATGTGGGAACACATCCCACAGTCACCTCATAATGGCTCAGCACTCACATCTTCCATGGAAGGAACCAATTCTGTCACCATGATAGAATGGCTTAGCCCTTACATCTGACAATGGAAGGAACCAATCCTCTCACCATGTCAAAATGGCTCACAGACTCATCACTTCCCCTTGGAGGGAACCTCGATCTGGAGAACACCAAGTTTCTCCCTGAAGTATTCAAACTTCACTTTGGCCAATGGCTTAGTCAACACATCAAGTATCTATTCATCCGTCACAACATACTGGAGCTTCACTGCTCCTCTCTACACCATATTCCTGATATAGTGATATTTGATCTCAATATGCTTCGACTTGTCATGGAACACCGGCTTCTCAGACAACTTCACACAACTCTGGTTGTTGCAATATATACAAGTAGCATCAAACTAGAGATCAAATAAATTATACAGTAGCTTCCTCAGCCATACTGCCTTGCAATTAGCCAAACAAGCTGCAACATACTCTGCTTCAGCTGTACTCAGTGCCACACAGGATTTCTTCCTTCTAAACTAGGAGATCACACCTGATCCCATACTGAAACGACATCCTGAAGTGCTCTTTATATCAACTGCATTACCTGCCCAATATGAATCAACATAACCTTCCAGGTTAATCTTCTGTTTCACCTCATACTTGATCCCATAATCATCTATACCCTTTAGGTACCTCAAAATATGCTTTACAGCAATCAAGTGAACATGTCTCAGATCTATCAGGAACTGGCTCAAGGTGTTCATAGCAAAGTAAATATCTGGTCTCGTATTCATCAGCTACATCAAGGACCCAATCATCTGAGGATACATCGTGGCATTAACTACTTCTGATGAATCATCACTCAATAGATTTAGGTTCGATTCCATAGGTGTGGTCATGGATTTGCAATCCATCATCCCTAATCTCTTCAGGATCTCTACCGCATACTTCCCTTGTCCTAGGGAAATTCCATCTACATTCTGCCACACCTCCATGCCTAGAAAATAGTGCATCATACCCAAGTTCATCATTTCAAACTTGGCAGCAAGCTTCCTTTTGGTATCAGCAATCATCCCACCCATACCTGTTACAAATAAATCATCTATATATAGTAGGAGTATCACCGGGTTACCACCTTCAACCTTGTAGTAAAGGTTGGGATCTACTTTACTCTTGGTAAAGCCCAAACTGGATAGGAAGCTATCAATTCTACTGTACCATGTCCTGGGTTCTTGTTTCAAACTGTACATGGCTTTCTTCAATTTACACACATGAGTCTCCCTGTCATGTGTCTCAAAACCGAGTGGCTGCTCCACATATGCTTCCTCTTTCACTACACCATTCAAGAAAGAATTCTTGACATCCATCTAGTGTATCTTCGATTTCATTACTGCAGCTAGAGCAAGTACTAATCTGATGGAAGTGTATCTGGCTACAGGTGCAAAAGTTTCTTCACAATCTATTCCTTCTTTCTAGGAGAAGCCATGAGCCACAAATATTTCTTTATATTTTTCTATGCTGTCATCTGCAGCATGCTTGATCTTGTAGATCCATTTGGAAGTTACAACAGACTTCCCTTCTAGTCTTGGAATAACATCCCAAACATCATTCTTCATGATCGATTGGTACTCTTCGATCATTGCATCCTTCCATTCTTTTATTTCTGTCACTTCTTCATAGTTGGAAGGTTCTTTATCGATGAAGTCACATAATAAGGCTACATAACCGGAGCATGACCTAGTTCTTTTCCTTTCTCTGTGATTTTCTTCTGGATCCCCATATCTTTCTGCACCTTGGATAGCTTCTCATACCCATTCAGGTTTCCTCGTATGAGGATTCTTCTCCTAAGGTGGATCTACAGATTCTTGAGGTTCTTCTAATTCTCAATTTTCTTTTCGAATTTCTCCATTCATGGTTGTGTCATGAATTCTTGGTACTTCTGTTTCTTCAGTTTCTTCAGTAGGTCTCTTTCTAGATTTGTTGTAATCCAAGTCTTCATCAAATGTTACATCCCTACTGATGTCGATCTTCTTGAATCCTGGGAAGTATATTCTGTAAGCCTTCAAGCTTTCAGAATATCCCACGAATATACCCTTCCTTCCTGAAGGATCTAACTTTTTTCTCTTTCTTTTCAGAATATGTATGTATACTGGATAGCTAAATATTTTGAGATGGATGACTTCTGGTTTCTTTCCAGAAAATACTTCTTCAGGTGTCTTGTTCTCGAGTACTCTGTGTGGAGTATGGTTATGTACATACACCGCAGTTTTGGTAGCTTCTGCCCATAGATGCATGGAAAGATCTTGATCATGAAGCATGGCCCTTGCAGCTTCCATGATATTTCTATTCTTCCTTTCTACAACCCCATTCTGTTGTGGATTATATGGAGTGGTTAACTCCCTCTTAATCCCTGAATATTTGCATAATTCTTTGAATTATTTTGATGTGAATTCTCCGCCATTATCTAAATGAAATGTATTGATATTCTTTTCTGTGTGGTTCTCGATTAAGGCTTTGAATTCCTTGAACTTGCTGAATACTTAATCTTTTCTCTTGAAGAAGTATATCCATGTTTTCCTAGAAAAATCATCAATAAAAGAAACATAGTATACATACTCGCTTAACAAACTAGATGACATCGAACCGCATACATCGGAGTGAATGATTTCCAAGACTCCTTTTTCTTTTCTTTCGCTACTTGGAAATGTATTCTTTGTGTTCTTTCCCTTCACACATCCTTTACAGACACTGTCATGTTTTTTCTGAATTTCTAGACGTCCTTCAACAGCTTTTCTTGCAAGTGGTAGTTCCCTATAGTGCACATGTGCAAGCCTTCTATGCCAAAGTTCATTTGGCTCTACTAATTCATGGACCAAAGCTTGTTTTGGTTGGCCTTTCAATTTGTATATACCTCCTTCTTGTTCCCCAATCACTACTTCATCATCAATAGTCTTTCCCTTTGGCCACATGAGAACTTGGCCATCTACAAATGCAACCATCATGCCTTTTGCATCTAATGCAGATATGGAGAGGAGGTTCTTGTTTAGTCCTACTACAAACAATACATCCTTCATCTTTATATAATTTCTAGAATCTATCTTATAGGAGGATTCCCCACTAACTTTTATTGGATACTGGTAGTCATCTCCAAGTTTCACCTTGTGGGGTGATTCATGTTTTGATAGTTTCACAAAGGATTCTTTGAATCCTATCATATTTTCGGAAGCCCCACTGTATATAAGCCAATCATTGCTTCCATGTGTGATGTTTCTCGTGAGAGTGGAAATCAAAACATATTCTTCATCATTGTCTTGTTCGATTCTCTTCTTGGAAGGCTCATCATCTTCTGCAGCATGAGCATGATGTCTTTTGTTGTTTCCCTTCTTCTTGAGAGATCTATCTTTGTTTCTAGGAAAATCTCTTGCAAAGTTTCCTCTTTCATCACATGTATAGAAAATGAATTTAGACATATCTTTAGACTTTCTGAAGTTACTCTTGTGGTGAGAGTGCTTACCTCTGTGATGGCTTGTTCTGGTTTTCTTGGATTGTATTGTGAGAGCTTGATCTTCACTTCCCATCTTTTCTTCTTCTACTAATACTTGATCTTATTCTTGCAATCATTCATCCCACGATTTGCTAAACTTGACTAGCTTCTTTCTGGCACTGATCCCTTGAATGAAAGAGTCCCAAGCCTTAGGGAGACCATTCAAGGTGGTCATCACAATTTCTACATTCTCTACTTCTTCATCTACCACTTCCAGTTGTTCCTTGATCTGAGAGACCCTTGTAAAGTAAGGCTAGATAGTCTCCGCATTTTGGATCTTTACATTCTTCAATTGGTTTCTCAGAGTCATCTTCTGGTTTATGTTCTTTCCTTCAAATAGTTTGGTCAGGGCATCAAACATAGATTTAGGTGTCTTTAGGGAGGACACTTGTGGTATGAGGTGATCCTTGATTGAATCAGAAATAATTCTCTTAGCCATGACCAATTTATTCTTATGTAAGGCATTAGCCTTATCTCCCTCTAGAAATGGAACATCCTTATTGATTTAGGAGTCCAACTCATTTTCTTCCAGGACCAGGGAGATCCTATAATTCCAGGCTCAAAAGGAATTAGCCTCATCAAGCTTGGTATGATGAGACATCTTAATAAGAACCTCAAATGGAAATACAAAAGATTTAGATCTTACCAAGTTAAGATGTCAGATCTGGATCTGGAGCTGAATTTCTACAGAGATGGTTTAGGAGTAGATTAGGGTTTGACTTTCCCAGAGTTTTGTCCAACCAAAAAATTTGATCTTGATCTCTAAACTTTGATTTTGGCGAGGAGCTAAATCCAGGCCTAGGCTCACTCAAAAATTCCACTTCTGTACGAAGCCCTAATTTACAGCAGTAGTGTTGTGTCAAAAACTAAAAATGCTCAGAATCAGATTCGGCTTCAACAACAAGATGCGCCTTGGAGAGGAGTGTTAATCAAACCTTCTTTTGCTGAAAATATGTGGAGAGAGATCCAAAAGGTAGGAAGCCCTAGTTTCCACAGCTGCACAGTGTCTTCTTCTCATGTTAGCTCTGATAACATGTTAGATTTTTATCATTTAAGTTAGCATTATCTTAGGATATTTAACTAAGAGAATAACAAGCACAACAATAAAACATAAGAGACAATGAACACACAGTTTTTCCATGGGAAAACCATAAAGGATAAAACCCCACAACTTCCTCAGAGATAGAATCAGCACCAAAAGAAAAACCCCAGAAATAGTAAGATGATCTCCCGACAAAAGTAGTCTATATTTCTCTTGTCCCAACCACTCCTTCTCTCTCAGTTATGCGTTATAACTGAGTGTAATTGAATGTGTAATAAATAGAGAATCTCCCTCTCTATTTATACTAATTCCCGACTTAACAATAACTCACTAGGGTCGACTTCTCTAGGAGAGTCTAACAACCCTAGGGCCCCACAACTGTAGGGACTTTAACCCTTGATCAATAGGAGGATTGCCCAAAATGACTTTACATGACTTGTTTACATTATTGAATCTCCCGATAGGAACATCGGGGCATGACATGACTTAAGTACATTACAGAAACTTCCCAGAATAAACATTGGGGTACAATACATGAGATATACAAGTGAATACATTCTGAAGTTACAAATACATCAACAGTGGTGTTGTATTTTATCAGGACAACGTTACCCTTACTGGCATATGCAATTCTTTTTAATGTAATGAACATCTTTACATTTCCCTTACTAGCATCAGAAGGTATTCCTAATGTAATGAACATCTCTACCCTGATGGCTGGAGATGCTTTTGCCTGAAGGTCTAGAAATGAATGCATCTCCAAGCAGTGCCTGACGGTCAATAAAACACATTAAACAACAAGCTTCCCAAGAAGAATAGTCATTATAGCTCTCGTATCTGGACTCCCAGTATCCTTAGAAGAAAAACAATTAGTCATCCATGTTCTTTACTAGTATTCACTTTCTCTATATGTTAGTATGGCTCTAATTGTGGTCTTATAATGAGGAGGACAATTACCGAATCATCATTAGCAGTTGAGTTCACCATGAGTCAATAAAATCCTCACACACACCATTATCAAGTAGCATGATGACAACACGAATGGTCATGTCGGCTCTTAATCTGATTTATTGTGTGGTGATTCCAACTATGTCGCCCCTTTTGTGATGATGTCATGGTATCAATGGCGGAGGTGACCTCCGGCCTCATTTGAAATCAACTTCAATTTTCCTTACGGTGTGTTGAATTGACATCCATCACTTCTTCGATCCCTCCTCATGATGGTATATCGGTAACTCGTACTTCAAAGTTTGGAATATGAAGGAATGAGAAATTTCACATTTTGTCATTTCATCTCTTGTTTTCTACCTTGCTTGTATTTTGAAAATATTGATGATTGAGCCAATTTTTGTTTATTTTTAGCTTGTCCAACATTGTCATTATGTATAACGCACTCATGTCTAATTTGTTTACAATGAAAAATTAGTTCCTTGATATTCAATAATGAATCAAAGAGAACTCTGTTAATACATTTATGTTTCATTTTTTAGCAGATTATGGAAACTAGACAACAAAAATGTCTAGTAGGACTTCAACAAATAAAATATGGACACACTTTTTTTCAGCTTAAAAAAAATGAGCATGGTGCATACTTGTTGTTACCACCTAAGTTGTACTTAGTGGTTTTTATCAAGTGAGCCTGGTGAACCAGACATGGTTAACTTGTTTGGACTTCAAAAAGACCTTTGGAAGTACTTCTGGGAAGTTCTTGTTGTATAATATCACATGTTCATACCCCATGGGGGAATTGTAATAAATGTTCTAGAATGATAGTGTCTGTAAAAGACTCGGTCTCTTAGACTTCATTTGTCAATCCGATCAGCCCAGGGTGTTTTTTCCCTTGGTTATTATTGGTTGTTGAATAAACGACTAATAATTTCTGAGTTTTTCACTCCATACCTCCAAATTTGTGGTGGTCGGCTTGGCATTTAGTCCTATTGAGGTTATTAGAGTCTATGTGTCAATATATAGACATGCTATACATCATTTTTCAGTCATATGAACATGTCTAAGCCCCCCTAGGTGTTTTTCAATTTTTCAATTTTTTAGTTTTTTCAGTGTTTTTTATTAAATTTTAATTTTTCCAAAACTTAGGCTATTTTTTAATAGTTTAATTGGAAAAATTGATTTTGTAATAAAAGTGGGCCAAATAATCGGTTTCAGTCATGTAGGTGCTCATTTTCAAGCTAAGAGCACCATGTAAACCCATGGACCCATTGTTTCCTAAGTTTTGAGTGATCTTCCATCACTCAGGTCAGAAAGCCCCAAAAATCAATTATTGATTATTTTAATTAATAAATTGATGAATAATGGAGCAAATCCAAAATCAATAAATTAGTGGATTCTCAACCGATTTGACTGAAATCAATCAGATCTGGAGCAAATTGACTGGATCTAACAAATCCTTGACTGAAGGAGGGGATCAAATCAGATCTAGACTTGATCTACAGCTGTCTTCATGGGGAATTGCACCCTCTCTCTCTCCTCCACACGTGTGGACTCTCCTGGATGCTCTGTGGGCCGATGTGTCGGTGTATGGGTTGATGTGTCAGCTCAATCAAGCCCTCGGTTGACAAGTAGGCTCAGTACAGCTTCAGTTCTGCATTGATGAACTCTCCATCAGTTGATTTCACTTGATTCCATGAGGAATTGCGCCCCCCTGGGCTGGATGGCCTGCAAATTGTATATATCCAGGCATAGCCTCCTCTTCCAAGCTTGTTAGAATTTGGATTGAGGTGCTGCTACTATTGTATTGTTGTTATTCTTCATTTGAAATAAAGAAAATCTTTGGAGGCCAGATGGTGTTCTGCCATTACATGTGTGGATGATTATTGGCATTATTTTACTAAGGTAACCTGTATCTGTTTTCATTTCTTGCTAGTTGCTTGTAGATATGTGGTTAAGATTGGTAATTAGCTTATTACAATATTGATAGGAAAGGTGTTTTTCAATAAGTTTATTGACTGTCACTCTCCTTTGATGCATGTTTAGAGATCTATATTTAGCATGTCCTATAAGCTTATATGCATGTTATCTTGAATCTCTTTGTATGTACTAATCGGATCTCACAAGTTTCTTGGCAAGTTCTTTGATTTCAGCTGAGTTGCAGGCTCATACTTTGGAGAGGATGCTGATATAGCTTGCTTCTTCATTCTCTTCAAAACATTTCAAAGGAATAGTCCCTCGACATTCCACCTGAAAGCTCTACTGCGGATCTTCAAGGAAACCAGCATTTCTTTCCTCCTCTTCCTCCCTCAAAATCAACACTTTACCCGGTTAGATTGTTCAGTTCATAGCTTTGATTTCATTTGGATATATTTAATCAAAGAAAAATACACATAGATCTGATATTTCATAGCTTACATTCTAGATCTTGCACTCAAAAAAGTTTCATAAGCATTCTAGATCTAGCTTTAGGGAAATCGTCTTTTTGCATGAAATTTAAGGAAAATTTGTAGATCACATGCATTAGATTTCCTTTTGCTGTTATAAAATTTAATATTCTGAAATATCAGTGCATTTTTTTTGTCTGCACAAATAGCAAGCCAATACCCCAATGAAATCTTGCTTTCCTTGGTTCCTTTTCTGCCTGTTTAGCTAGTTTTAACTTCATTTTTTGTGAGATAAGGTAGGCTGATCCAAAGGTACTCTTAAAGTGATTTTGGGAATTTGTTATTATAAAATTCTCACTGTATTTTATCAGGCCTTATAGAAAATAAAGGAACCTGCTGTCCGAAGTGGCCTCAAGAGCGCTCAAATCCCCCCAGGGGTCTCCATTTTCACTAAAAACTCACAATTTTTCCAAAGTTGTAAAATCTTGGTTTCATCCTGTATAAGGACCAAGAAGTTTCTGATAATTTCAGTTCACTGATATTGTAACCAATAATAAATAAAATTATTTTTGGAATAGGCTCTTTTGAGCCCATTCCCCATCCCCCCTGGGGGGATTTGCGTCGGTGTCCTTTTCGTCGCTTTCTGCTTATTTATTTTTTAAACTAGTATTGATATAATCTGTAGGGTAGGATAATTTATTTCACTATTAATTCCATATTCCATATCTTACATTTCAAAGTAATCATAATACTTACCCCACAATTTCCCGATTGATCCGAAAGGGGAAAGAGATTCGTGGTAGGATTAATTAAGAAACTAGAATTGTGTATTTGTTTTCTTTTCTCTATTATGTGTTTATCAGCAACTATAAAATTAACCACTCCTCGATTCCCCGATTGAGATCCACTTGGATCGAAAGAGGTTCTTGGAGGGTTTTCTTTTAAACAAGAACACCCAGTTTAAAACTTATTAAAATTTACAAGACTCTAGTGTGTATGCTCTGCACTTGGCTGCGGTTCGTCCAATCATTCAAGCTGTATCAAAAGCACTTGGGTGACTAGTATAATCAGGACTCACTTTCCCCAACTAACAAACCATCAGGTGAAAATCCAACACCTCGATCAAACCTTTACGGTGGCAAAATACCCAAAGGAAGCGGGAACTTCTGAAAAGTGACCT